>JAJPUD010016310.1:0-34520 GCA_023553655.1 Myrmecobius fasciatus | reverse complement strand
TCCGGTCCCGGATGCGGCCCCGGCCAGCCAGGATCTGTTCCTCATGCTCCGTTCCCGCCCCACGCGCGTCCTTTCCCCACCTCCGAGGTTGTCCGTCGTTTCCTCCCTTATGCAACCGCTCCTGAAAAGGGATGGGACCCCCCACCCGCGTGTGTGCGTGGTTAGGACTCTCCATTCTTCACCCCCAGCTCCATCAGTTTTTTAAAGGATGGAAGATGGTTGGGGGAAGAATGAGAGTGGGCAGGCAGGCAGACCGAGAGGGACGACTTCCAAGCTGTCAGCAACCATCCCATCCCCACCCTGGAACACCCACCCACCTAGTCTTCGCTCCGATCCCCCTGCGGGCTGGGAAAAAAGGAGGAGGAGGTGGCTCTCTTCTCCCGGATACTCTGCAGCCCGGAGGAGAACAAGGTCCGTCCCTTGTCCCTTAAGGCTTCGCAAACTTCCCACACTGTCCTAGCAAATAGAAAAGGCACGGGAAAAAAGTAAAAAAAAAAAAGTTATTTTTAAAAAGAAATCCGCTTGGCCGCCACACACCTGCTAAGCATCCGAAGCGCTGCCTCTGGCTGGCGTGGCCCACCCGGGCTGCGAAACTCCAGCCCGGGAGCCCTCCACCCGCCCCTGAGCGCCTGGACGGCGTGAAAGGGAGCCCGGCTCCCCGGACAAAGTACGAAGGGGCTTTGGCGAGCGAGGCACCTTCGTGTTCTCCAGTGGGAAAGGAGGAAAAATGAAGCAAAAAAAATAAGGGAGGCATCTCCGGGATGTGGTGCGAAGGTTTGCGAAGAGGGAGCGAAGGCGCCACCCCCGGACGCGCGCGCCCCCTCCCTCCCCTTATTTTTGTTGACAGCAAAGGTTGAGGATGGGGGTGGGAGGGGGAAAAAATGAAATAGTTATTCCTAGGTTTGGGATGTCGTTCTCCGAGGGGTGGAGAGGTGGGTTGCTGAAATGGAAACAGCCTTCTTCTCCCTTCCCTCCCCCCTTTCCCCCCCCCCCCCTCCTCCTCCTCCTCCTCTTCTGTTTACCTCAAGTTTGAATTTTATCTGCGCAACATTAGCTGGAATGCGGACATTGAAGAAAAAAAAAGCCACCACTCTCTGAACCCAGCAGCAGCTCCGGAGGAGCCATGTGGCATCAAGCCACCTAACTGGGGGGATGGGGGGCACAAAAGTCTTCTTAGCCACCCAAACATGGCGAAATCACCTCGAAATTCCTCTCGGATGCCACTAATCCCACCTTCCCTCTCCCGGCTTCCCCAAATCGGCTCCTGGGGCTGCCGGACCCCTCGAGGAAAAGGAGGGGAAACCGAGGGGCGCCGGAGGATGGGAAGGGGCAGAGTGGGGAGGAGGGCACCACAGCCCGGGGAGGGAAGTGTTACCCATGTACCCCCCCCAAAAAAAAAGCCATCTACCCGAGAAGCCGAGCCTAAAGATGCCTTTTCCCCGACATCATCTTCTCTTTTTCTTTAAATTATATGGCAAGGCTCCTTAAAGCGAAGGAGAGAAAATTCTCCCAAAGTCCTGTTGGACCAGCTTTGGCTCCTATAAATAACTTACCTTCGGGTAACTGACACGCCGCTAAAAATCCTTCTGTTTTCTTCCATGTGAGCGAAGTGCAAATGGGGGAAGAAAAAAAAAAAAAACAGATGCGCATGTATCGCGTCGGCTCCTTTTCTAGAATTTCCCCTTTTTGACTATCGCGACTTTCGAGACAGGTGCAGTCCAGGAGGAAGCTAGTAGTGGAAAGTTGGTCTCTGCCCCGCTCCTGGGGGAGGGGGGGGTTGCAAGATGCGGAGCTGAGGACCCCTGCCCTCCACCCTTTGCCCGTTCCCCCATCCCCCGTCCCCCAGGACGGACCCCTCTCCTCCTCATCCCGGAGGCGGCTGCTGCGTGTGGGCTGGTCTGCAGGGGAGGTGGCGTAGTTTCTCTTCCTCCCACCTCTTCTCACTCACTTGTTTTTGTAGCCCAGGGCTCCCCGAATGCTCTCCGCTCCACAATGTTGTTTCATTATATCATGTCCATCATGTGACACCGGAGAGGCCTCTCTATGGAAACTTAAAGGGGACTCCCACGTGACTCTGCAGCAGCAGCAGCAAGCAGCAGCAGCAGCATCAACAACAGCAGCGGCAGGACCGGTAGCGGCAACAGCGCCGGTCTCAGCACCACCCACCAAGCCCCCCTAGCAGCATCCTCGAGGGGCTCCTGGGGCTGCGGAAGAAAAAGCCAGGGCGCTCCAACAACTAGGGACCAGTCTTCTCTCTCTCTCTCTTTTTAAAGAGTGCCTTATTGCACTGAACAGAAGAAAGAGCCGTGCTTCCTTAAATCCTTCCGACATTCACAAAACCCACACGCTGTTAGAAATGACATCTCAGTATTTCCTATTTTATGTTTCCCCAGCCGTAATGAGTTCCCCAACAGATATGAGTCATTTTAAAAAGCTGAAAAATAATAAAATAATAAAACAAAAACAGGATTTTACTTTTCCCTCTGCAACTCCAATCTGACTTGTGATGGAGCAGCAACGACCAAACAGTAACACTACAGCACTAATAACCAGGCTCCCTTGAACGCATCATTACCAGCCCTAAAGCTTTCTAGAATTAGAATCCCCCCGGTAACTGTGTCGATGATGCATGAGGGAGGCAAAAGGCAATGCAGTTTTTCTCTTCCGCAGCTAAATTAGGGTTTGGGTGCTGACAGCAGTAAAAACTTGTTTGTGTCAGGAAGCAAAGTTCTCAGATATGACCCGGAAGGTACAGATGAAACTAAGGTGTTACTTTTTCTTTTCAGTTATTTTTCTGGCCACCTTCTTTCGGATAAGTGAAACAACATGGTAAAATACTTGGGGTGTCTTTGTGGGATGAAATATCATTTTGAAAATGTATTTCATATAAAAATTTCATGCCTGCTTATGTTAAAATTAGGGAAAATCTCATATAGGCTAGATTTGGAAGCATTATTTCTACCAAGAGGACTTAAGAATGTCCTTTGAAACAGTGAAGAATGTATTCAGTAATCTCAACATTCTGACACATTTTTTCCTAGTATTTCACTTTTTAGTTTTCAAAATGTGTTCTCACTTGGTGGGTTTAGGAAACTGGGAAAAGAGGAAGAGGAGGAAAAAGATGGAGAGGGACTCTTAATCCACGGAGGAGACTTTGATGTCTGCGCTGATGAAGGAAGTTCAGTTTCATATGCTTTCTTCTATACTGATGGATCTCAGATTTCTTATTACTTTTATTTCTTCACATACCTCTGCACTGTCAGAAAATTTCAAACTTTAGAAAGAATGCCATTCTTCCCCCTTCCCTCCACTTCGAAAGTTAATGCTATGATGCCTTGTGTGTTTTGTAGGAGAGAAATAAGAAATATTCCCTGTTTAGACGGAATTATGTAAAATTTAGCAGACACTCTAAGGTGGAGGAACTCTGAGCATCCTTCCATAGTTTTCCCCTCAGGCTGCCTCTGTCCTTATCCCATTTCACATCAGTGATAAAACTTTTCCATTGCACCACTTCATATCCTAAAATGTTCCCACAGGTTCCACCTCCCTAATTAATGCTTTTCTTCCATATTTATATCCCCTTTCTCTTTCTCCTGGCACCAAATTTGAGTTCTTTCTCTGTAAGCATCTTAACTCTGGCCTCTCCACGCTCTCCACTCCCCTTTGTCCCTTCCTCCACCAGCTCATCCTTTCCCAAACCTTCTCATCTCACCTCTGCTTCCCCTACTTCGACACCATCCTCGAACTTCTCTGACTTCCCTGAAGCACTGTCTTTCTCTTAATCGCCTACCCAATTCCCTCGCCCACTACCATCTTCGATGAAAACACTCCTTCTCCTGCTGAGGTTCCCGTTCAGAATCCCCTCACGCAAGTCTTCACCCATCGTGACCCCAATTGCCTATGCTCCATCGTGTTCACCCCCTTCCTCTCTCTGGCCTCTTTGCTTCTCACCTGGGAGGCTCTAGCCCCACCTTGCTCCCCTGTAGGTGGGCAGGGAACGGGTGCTCAAGAAGCAGGGGAGTGGGGGATTCCCCTCCTTTCTACGTCTCCTTCTCCTCTCCGCCCCCCGCCCTCTTGCGTTGCTGCGCTTCCTGGGCCACTGGGTTTGGACTACTGCAGCAGCTGCTGTTCTGCTGTGTCATGGAAGGAGGCAGCAGCGGCGGCTGGAGCACAAGGGGGAGGAGGGGAGGAACCCGATCTCCGGTACCGAGGGGCTGGAGGCAACCCAGCTCCCACAGAGCCGCCTTATAGCAGGACAGGTGGCAGCCCTCCTATCCCGGGTGACACCCACCTTGGGGACCATGGTAAGTAGGGCGACCCAGGTGGGAGATGGGCAGGGAGGTAGGATGTGGAAACGGGAGAGCGGCTCTTCGCCGCCAGCCCAGTTGAGATGGACACAGAGCGCTACAGCTTGAACCCAAAGCCGGACCACGAGAGGGAATGGAATGATTCACGGCCTGAGATGCCTCATCATCACAGTTTCATCTTATCCCATCAGCCCTGGCGCTTTAGGTGAATAGGAGGAGGAAACACTGGATTCCTGTAGACTGAGGCTTTAGTTTTGCTACACTTGTTTATAATTTGCCTTGCCCAGGACTAGAGAAAGGGATGGGATGGGAAATATGCCCAACCCCACTTTAGTCCCGAAAATAATATTCTTGGCCCAAAGCCTGAAAGAAACAGCCTTTGGTGCTATTAAACAATCGATAAGAAAAGCCTCACCTCCCCCCCCCCCCCCTTAGTGTATGTTTGGGGAAGTGTTGGGTTAATGGAGAAAGTGAATTCTCCTTCATTATTGTATTCTCCAACCCCAAGCAGTCTCACGGGTTCACATTTAAAGTCTAGGGGGACTTTAAAAATACTGCTCGCTAACACGTTCAGCTCCAATGTCCTATACTGTCAGAGAACTGAAACACCCCAAAGTGAAAAATAATGCATTTAAGAATAAACTGGAGCTATAGAAACACATTAAGTCCGTCATTGGTGCAGCTAATAACATTATTTTAAATAATTACTTAGTTCTAGGCTACCCTTCACCCAAAAATCTCAGCCCATAGTATTGAAGAGAGAAATTGCAGTACCAAAAAGGTTCAATTTCTGCCTCAAAAGCAATTGCTAGAGATAAGAGGCCAGGTTCCAGGTACTTTAATCACTGTGTTTTTATGCAGATCAGTATTTTAGGGGTGATATTAAAATCAGCGTCATTATTTAAATGCTTTCTTGCTTTTGTATAGCATCCTGATTGTTTATATAAATCTGATTTGTTTTCCTTACTTTCCTTCTTTATTTATCTCATAGCTATGGACAAGCAAACTAGACTGGTGAAGTTGACTACTTAATTTGTCAAGGTAGATTTATTTATCTTCAAGGAATTACAGGATCTTAGAATAATAAGCTGAAAACTTTCTCCTCCAAACACCTAATTTTATAGAAACTGAGACCCAGGTGTAAGAAGTAGGATAAAACTTTACCACAGCTATTTTCTTGTAATTCAGATCAACTCAACAAACATTTATTAAGCTTCTAATATATGCACAACATGGCAAAAAATAAGCATCTATCATGCTCCAATTCTGTGCCAGGCATTGTGCTAAGTGCTAGAGACACATGGGGTGTGTGTGGGAGAATCAAGTTCCTATCTTCAAAGAGTTTATACCTTAATGGAGGAGACAACACATAAACAACTACATACAAACCAGATATATACAGGATAAATTGGAGATAATCACAAAGGGAAGGCCCTAGAATTAAGGGGAATTAAGAAAGCTTCTTGTATAATATGGGATTTATTAGCTGGGATTTGAAGAAAGCTAGGAAAGCCAGGAAATGGAGATTTGGACGAACATAATTTCAAGTACAAAGTGAACAACTATGCTAAGTGTTGAAGATAGAAGGACGAAAAACAAATATCCTTTTCCTTATTTGTCGGTGATTTAATAAGGAGCATCATACATGTGCAACATAAGTTTAATACAAGGCAGGTTGTTGCAACCTATCATCCACAGTGTGAAAAGGGATGGGGGGAGAACTAGATGAAGTATTATAAGAAAAATTTAGTATCTCTTTTAGTTAAAAGGATCAAAGTAGGTAACACATGATCCAGGCCTTGAATGGAGAAAAGAAATTTCTGTGATAAGTGAAAACATTAAGTTTTCATACTTTTGAAAAATATAGTTTCTCTCTTTTTCTCTTTCTTTCTCCCTCTCTCTCCCCCTCTCCCCCTGATTTCAGGGCCATTGCTTTATCCACTGTATCAACTGTCTGCCCCCCAGTTTGTTTCTTAAAGGGCAATTCACATTGAATCTCAAGAGTTGAAAGGAACTTCAGAGGTAATATAGTCCAACCCATATCTGAAGTATGAATCCCTCTAAAATATATCCATTATCCATTCAGCCTTCACTTGGACTTAACCAATGAAGAACTTACTAGCTTCTCCTTGCCTTCCCCACCCCAACATGAATTATTCTATTTTTAGATGGTTCTGCTAGGATTTATTTCCCTGTATTGAACTAAAATTTGCATTTAATAGGTTCTAGCTCTTCCCTCCAGAATCAAACAAAAGGTTAATATCCTTTCCAAATGACAGCATTCCAGATATTTTAAGGCAAGAATGTTTTCCTCTCTTCTCTCCAAAAAAAAAAAAAAAAAAAACTGTTCTAAGTCCTCAGTATAACTGTGTATCCTTCATTTCTTAGCCTTGTCCTCAGCATATACTAGGTGTTTAATATTTGTTTTATAAATTGCATGAAACTCATTGTGCTTTATGCTTAGGCAGATGGTTTCTGATGTACAGCATTTATTTAATTAGAGGAAAAGAAAGTAGAAATGAAAAGGGTATTGGCCTAGAAGAAGGAAAATTTGGGTTCTGGCCCTGGATTTGCCATTCATTTATCCATTTACCAATTCACTTAATCTTGCTAAGCCTCAGTTTCTTCATTTGTAAAATGAGGGACTTGAGCCAGATAATTTCCAATTTCCTTTCGAGCTCTAATATTCAATAGAAACCATTGACCTAAGCATGTCTTTCGTGTCA
This sequence comes from Myrmecobius fasciatus, assembly GCA_023553655.1. Taxonomy (NCBI): domain Eukaryota; kingdom Metazoa; phylum Chordata; class Mammalia; order Dasyuromorphia; family Myrmecobiidae; genus Myrmecobius; species Myrmecobius fasciatus. The sequence continues at coordinate 27,487 of JAJPUD010016310.1, read as the reverse complement.
TGTTCTTTCAACTTAGACTGGATCTAGGCATATTAATTCTTTTAGCACATAATTTTATACTTTGATATCCAACTCAAGAAAGCTTTGGAGGAATAATAATGGGAAAGAAGTGGTTCCTGACACATCATCTTTTTAGTGTTAATTGCCAGACTATCACTTTAAGTTTATTATGCCTCAGTGCCCTTAATTTTTTTTTCAGATACCTGTTCGACGACGGCACATTTTTTTTTATTAAAGCTTTTTATTTGCATAACATATGTATGGGTAGTTCCTCAACATTGATCCTTACAAAGCTTTCCGTTACAAATTTTCCCCCAAGTCCCCTCCCCTCCCCTAGATGGCAGGAAGTCCACTACATGTTAATTATATTAAAATACTTGGCAAGTCGAATATATGTATACATATTTCCATACTTATCTTGCTGTGCAAGAACAATCGTATCTACACGAACATAAAATATGTGAGAAAGGAAACCCAATGCAAGCAAACATCGATAGAGACCATGAAAATGTTATGTTGTGGTCCACATTTCATATCCCTCTCTCTGGGTGTATATGGCTTTCATCACTGAACAATTGGAACTGGTTTGAGACATTTCATTGTTGAAGAGAGCCATGTCCATCAGAATTGATCATCATATAATATTGTTGTTGCTGTGTATAATGATCTCTTGGTTCTGCTTGTTTCACTCAGCATCAGTTCATGCAAGTCTCTCCAGGCCTCTCTCAAATCATCCTGCTGGTCATTTCTTACAGAACAATAATATTCCATAGCATTCATATACCATAATTTATTCAGGCACTCTCCAATTGATGGGCATCCATTCAGTTTCCAGTTTCCAGCCACTACAAAAAGGGCTGCCACAAATATTCTTACACATGTGGGTCCCTTCCCCCCCTCTAAGATCTCTTTGGGATATAAGCCCAATAAAAACACTGCTGAGTCAAAGGGTATGCACAATTTGATAACTTTTTGAGCATAGTTCCAAATTGCTCTCCAGAATGGTTGGATCTGTTCGCAGTTCCACCAACAATGTATTAGTGTCCCAGCTTTCCCACATCCCCTCCAACATTCATCATTATCTTTTCCTGTCATTTTAGCCAATCTGACAGGTATGTAGTGGTACCTCAGAGTTGTATTAATTTGCATTTCTCTGATCAATAGTGATTTGGAGCACCTTTTCATATGACTAGAAATGGTTTTAATTTCATCATCTGAAAATTGTCTGTTCATATCCCTTGACCATTTATCTATTGAAGAGTGGCTTGAATTCTTATAAATATGAGATGATTCTCTATATATTTTAGAAATGAGGCCTTTATCCGAACCCTTAAATGTAAAGATGATTTCCCAATTTGATGCTTCCCTTCTAATCTTGTCTGCATTAGTTTTGTTTGTACAGAAACTTTTTAACTTAATATAATCAAAATTATCTATCTGGTGTTCAATTAAGAGTTCCAGATCTTCTTTGGACATAAATTTATTCCATCTCCACAGGTCTGAGAGGTAAACTATCCTATGTTCCTCTAATTTGCTTACAATATTACTCTTTATATCTAGATCATGAACCCATTTAGATCTTATCTTGGTATGTTAGGTGTGGGTCAAGCCCTAATTTCTTCCACACTAGTTTCCAATTTTCCCAGCAGTTTTTGCCAAATAGTGAGTACTTATTCCAAGTTTATCAGACACTAAATTGCTAAAGTTATTGCCTAGATTGTCCTGATATCCTATTCTATGCCACTGATCAACTGCTCTATTTCTCAGCCAGTACCAAATGGTTTTGATGACCACTGCTTTATAATATAGTTTTAGATCTCAGAGCCCGTAATTAAAGCAAAGATCACTATTGTAAAAAAGATGGACTAAAAAACATAAAATGCAATCATCAGATTTTATAACCAACAGTTATGACACATCTAAGTTCTTGGATAAAGATGATAAGGGAATTGAAGATATGAATTGAATCCTCAAGAAACTTATCATCTATTTGAAAAGCTAATAATCTTGCTAACATGAGTAGGGTAACATTTCCAGTTCAGGCTTTAGAGATTTTAGAGTTTCAAATGTTGACCTTTGGCCTAATGTTTATTATCAGGAAATATGAACTTTTTTCAAAAAACAGTTCATAATCCACAACTCTGGTCATCTCTGTTATGGAATTCAGCAGCTCACTATTTCCTGACATTAGGAACAGGTTTTCTTAGTTGAGAGCACTAAATTGTGGAGTTCTTTAAAGGAAGTTGTTCAACAGAAACTAGAAATTGATACACTCCAGAAAAGATGCAATGGATTTAGCCTTTGAATGAGTAAACAAAAAAACACAGATTCCCATGGATCTAGGTCTGGAATAAAGTTAGTTTTAAGAAAAAAAATAGAATCTTTCTTCTCTTTATGGTTTGTTCTTCCACTAAATATTGAGCTGTCATAGTATCCCAAGCTTCCTGGGATGCCCTTTCCTCATCTCTGTCTATCAAAATTTCATTCACCTTTTAAAGCATATCACAAATTTCTGTTCACCAAGCTTTTTCTTATTCTCTCCAATTAGACTTGATCTTTTCTTCCTCTCAACTCTTATAGGACACAGATCGTATGACATGTTTCATTTCCTATGTTATAATATTTGTTAACTTTTCTTATTTTTCCAATTAAATTATAATATTCTTGAGAACAGGGTTGTGTCTTAGTTATTTTTGCACCCCCTCTAACTTGCCCTGAACTTAGTATGGTATACCGTCCATAATAGGAGCTCAATAAATATTTGTTGAATCAAAGCATTTTGATGAATAATACCCATCATCTCATCTTATCTTTATGAGTCACCATCCTTTTTTTTTAAGCCCAAGGTATTGACAAAAATAGGAATTTGCCTTTCTTCTTCTATCTGACTCCATTGTGTCATGTGTTGATGATAACTAAGACCATAGAGGAACCAGCTTCTAGTTCTTCTAGCTCTTTGTATTTTCAACAAGAGCTCATAAGGTTTGCCTAACCTCAGTTTCTCAACAGGGGAAAATATGAAGCCTGGAAGAATGAGATTGATAACCTTTTAGAAAACTCAGTTCTGCTTACCACTATTACTTTGGAAAGGCCCTGCTGCTACAGAGAGAAGAATGCTGAAGGAAAAGGCATTGGCATTGGCATTGTTTAGCGGCTGCTGGGAGAGGCAGTCAAATGAGTAGCTTGTTTTCTCTCCAGCCAGAGATCACTTTATGACATAAGTTTTGTACTCCAGAATAAGAAATAAATATATTAAAGTAAAATGATATTATATATATGTATATATATGTATGTATACATATATATATATTTGCAGATTTTGTTAAAATGCCACTGTACCCTATTATTATTTATTTTCACAAAATTGTACATTCAGATGGCTTTCAGTTCTATTTTTCTGACACTATCAATTCATGTTTTGTAGGAATCATAATTTTTATTTTTATGTTTGATTTGAACATATATTTGACCACATTTTACCTACTATGGAATAGAACCAACACCTTCTTAGTCCACTTAAACACATTATATCCTTATTATTATATGTGTGTATATATATGTATATATATATACTCTCACACACATATATTTTTAAATTAGACTGAAAAAAATCTCTACTACTTGACTTTTTATGAATTATACAAACTGACATGACATTGTCTTTCAAATCACATTCTAGTGGATATTCATTCATTCAATAAACATTTATTACTTTAATAATTACTAGTATTTATGTAGTATATCCACTACATGTTAATTCTATTATAAACAGCTTTCAATGTGGACCACAACATAATATTTTCATGCTCTCTATTGATGTTTGCTTGCATTGTGTTTCCTTTCTCTGATTTTTCTTTCTTAGATACGATTTTTCTTGCACAAAAATGATGTGTGGAAATATGTATACATATATTCAATTTGTCAAGTGTTTTAACATAATTAATATGTAGTGGATATCCTGCCATCTAGGGGAAGGGTGGGGAGTGGGGGGGGGGAAATTGTAACAGGAAACTTTGTAAGGGTTAATGTTGAAGAATTACCCATGCATATGTTTTGCAAATAAAAAGTTTTAATTTAAAAAAAAAAAACCTCTGTTAGGTAGGTGATATTATTAATCCCATTTTAGAAAAGAGAAAGGGTCACTCAGCTAGTATCTAAGGCAAGATTTCAAGTCCAGCATTCTTATCAACTGTGTCACCTTACTACCAATTAGTTTGAGCAACTAATATCCACATAGTACCATACTGTATGCTTTGACATATACAAGAAAAGTTAAAGTTATACATACATGAAAAAGAAAATTATTCCAGAGTAACATGATGCCAAGTTAGGGATTTTGAGGAAAGGTATTTATACTCAAATGATAATGAAATTCAAAATAGGATCAACATGAACAGGCAAAGTCAAAGAAGTCTTCATGGAAGAAGCAAACCTTGAAATAAAATGGAAATTATGAATCAAACATTACATTGTGCCTCTGAAATTATTCAATTTGAGAATGTTTCTATATGAAATATGTTATTTTGATACAGTATCATAAAACCTAAGATATAATCTAATGAATAGATTAATATTCTTATTACAGTAGTTCCTTGTAGAATCTACAAAGCCATACAACATTGACATGACAATATTTTTTCCTCTTGATCACTCTTGGTTTCATATGATTTCTTCCAAATAACTAGAACTTCAAAAAGTTCAATGACATCATTCATATGTCTCATTTTTATTCCCACGCTTAAAGATAAAAAGAACATACCTTTAAGTAAATCATCTTTAGATTTCATCACTAAATCTCTCATTTCTCTGTCCATTAATCTATCCATCCATTTATTTATTTCATCTAATGTAGCATTCAATAATGAACAGACATTTACAACTTATCTTACAAAAGCAATACCATATCCAATCAATTTTGAGTCCTAAACTTTTTTTCCTCCAATGTCTCTCAATTTATCTTTCTTTTCTGTTCCTGTTGTTAATAGTATAATTCAGGTCCTCACAGCCTCATTCTTAGCCTACCATAGTTGCCTCATATCTATTTTCCCCATCTATAGTTTTTTTTTTCCTGCCCCACTCCCCATTAATCCATCCAGTATGAACTTGATTAATCTTCCTAAAACAGATTTCATTATGTTACTCCATACCCATAATTTTTCAGTGACTGCTCATTGCCTATATGATGAAGTATAGCTGTTTTAGCTTGGCACTCAAGGTTTCTATTAGCAAACCTCAGCTCACTTTTCTAGAATTTTCTAGAATTACTCTCATGCATAGCCTATCTCTTTTAGTAAAATTTATTTATTTATTAACCCCCAAGCACAATTTGTATGTTCTTGCTTTTGCTTACACAATTCCCTTTGCTTAAAATGTTCTACCCACTTCACTAGCTCTATCCAAAGCCTCTATATCCATCTCCTCCTTGAAGTCTTCCCAGATCTCTCTAGCTGACAGTGGACTCTGAACTCATGACATTTGTTTTGTGTCATATTCATTTAGCAATTGCTAGATTCCTTTTGTGTCTGCTCAGGTCCTACCTCTTACATGAAGTCTTTTGTGATCATCTCCCTCCATAAATCATCTTATATTTTCCTCTCTGTTCATGAATTGTATCCCGCCTGTTTAATATAAACTCCTTGTGCATCAGAGTGTTTCATTTTTATTTTTATATGTTTAGTACTAAACACAATGCTTTATACATTACAGGATTATACGCTGTTGATGGCATTTCTTGTATTGTTACATTATATAGTTATGTCTGTGTCCCCAGGATCAGCCTAGATAACCATAGAGGCTTATCAATAGACTGGCTACTAGTTGGCGAATTTGGCTAAGATAACCCATAAAACAAAGACGTACAAAATGGCTTTATGTCCATTTTATCCCCTCCAGGGTAGTAGAAAAATGGTCAGTGAGTTCTAAGAATCAAACAGTTTTTAGATTCTTTATAAACATTAATATAACTATTGGTCCTCTGGTCTAAATAAGAGAGTCTTATTCAATTACCAACTTGTTGATCTAATACTGGAGAAAGTGAATCATCAATACGGACATTTGCACTATAAATGAAAGCAGAAGATTTCAGGAAGTTACAACTAAATGGAAGAATGGCTCACCAGTTTTTCTTGGAGAGGCAAATGAATGTGTTGGTGGAGTTGGTTATGTTGTTTGTCCAAAGACAACAAGAAGCATCATTCTACGGAGCTGTTGCTCACTTCACAATCCAATGCTCATGATGAGCATGCACAAAAAGACAAATGTGAAGATAATTTTAGTTTAATTCATCAAAAGGATGAAGAAAGTTCAATATCAAGAGTCCTGTCACATCTGATAGAGATAGATCTCAGAAAATAAAGATGGACTCTGAAAGTGTTGTCAAAAGAAGCAGAGTGTACAGTAAATAGATTATTAGATTTGAAGTAAAAAGATCTGGGTTTAAATTTTAGCTCTCCTTTGTACTACCTTTAGTATATGCATAGTAAATGCATAAATTTAAGTAAATGTTTTTGATAGGGGAGGCACTAAAAATTAGAGGAATCTGGACAGGTTCTATGTAGAAGGTTGTGTCCAAGCTAATCTTTGAAAGAAATATTCTAGTAGGTAGAGGTGCACATAGACTCAGGAAATAGAAAAACTCTAAAGTCCTTTCCTGCTCGAAATCCACGATTCAATGATTTTTGTTGTTATTGTTGTTACAGAGGATAAATAGAAAATTTGACAAAGAACTGGGCAATCAAGAAACTCTAAATAAAATTAGCATATATTTTTATACTCCATGACTTAAACATAAAGATAGGCATAGAGGAATGTTTTGGATAATATACTAGAAAATATGGCTGAGCATTGAGAAACAAAATAGGTCAAATGCTTGTAAATGAAGATAAAAGTTTTATACTCATCATTAATTCTTTTTTCAAGAGGAGTTGGGAGGTGCTAGATATGGCAAACTCTAAATAACCTCACAAAATATGACTTTGTTATAGCTTGAAATAACTGGTATTGATGTGGGAGTCTTTTCAGATACAGCTACTTATATACAAGCAAGCTATTAAATTAAGCAAAGAACAAAATCAACACCACATTAGAAGTGGAAAAAAATAATCAAAGCAATTTCAACCTAAACAATTTAAACCAGATATTGAAAAAGGAAAATAAATAAAGGAACAGACATCAACACAGACTATCATCACTTACGATGGACAGTTAATGTAACGCAATCACCACAGTGAGGAAGCCAAAAGGTATTGGAAACCAGATTAGCCAGTCAGTACTTCATCTCTTTGCCAAGCAGTGAGGTATGGCAACCTAAGGGAATACCAATTTAAAACAAAAACTCATTTGTGAAATCTTACATATAAGGATACAAGATGGTTATGATATTAGAAACAATATCACTTCGTAAAATAGCAAGAAAAGGTCAAAGGAAAAAGAAGTTTATAGAAAGCTTGGTGTGAGACCCTGTAAATCCAATTATAAAAAAAAATTTAAACATGAAATTCTAAAATAAAGATAAATCAAATAGATGAAAAAGTAGAAACAATCTGTAAAGTTGTCTTTTTCCATCAGTGATAGTGAAACTATTATATTTTAACTCTAGCATCAAATCTCTGGTTTACTCCATAAAGATGTAGAAATAGCACTAAAAATAATTGGAAGGGAGGCTGGGCCAGGCCAATTATGCACAAAGAAAAAACATTATGGAAACTCCACAAATTTAAAAGTACTGAAGGACCAGTTATTAAAATATCTGAAAAAGAAGAAAAAAACAAATTATTAGGAAAAACCACAAGTATTATAATTATCCCAAAAAATAATTGCCAGGAATTTATTCCCTGCCTATTTCCTTATGTCTTTAAAACCTCTATAAAAGTAATTTAAACATGTATTGAGGGCCTTTTATTGTTCATTCATTTCAGTTCTAACTCTTCGTGTCCCCGTTGGTTTGTCATTCTCCAGATTATTTTATAGATAAGGAAAGTAGACCAAACAGGATTAAATGATTTGCCCAGGGATATGCAGCTTGTTAGTGTGAGAGGCCAGATTGAACTCAGTAAAAGGAGTCTTTCTGACTAAGGCCCATTTTTGATCAAAATATGAGAAGGAAACAGGCAGGCTTTTACTAATAATGTTCTATAGTAGATCATATCTTTATTCAATTGACTGACAATAAATAACACCTTGTTCTTTGTTGATTATAAAAAAAAAGCATTTGTCCAATAGAGCAAAATGCTTCCTTAAAGATTCTTCTCCAAGTTGTCTCTTCTGCATGTGTTAAGATCATACAAAATTCATTGATAAACAAAATAAAGGTAACTTTTTTGAGGATCCTCTGATGGCCATACCAAGCGAAGAATAAAATAGAGAAACATAATAAGCATACCAAAAGTGCTTGCCATAGGTATGGAGGACTAAAATTCAGGCTTAAAATGGAAGAATAATTTCATAAAAATAGTTTTGTTTGTATAGAACGTTATACTGATTACATCAAGAATTTTGTAGAGTCTCCAAAATGAGATATATAATCACCCAGAAGCATTTGGCCTAAAACAATCTTGGTTCTTCTACCAAGTAGCCGTAGAATACTATCAAAAATACTCCTAAATTTAGTTGAATGGACAGCCCATAGCACTGACCTTTCAATATAGCTGCACTGGATATATACTGCATATGGACAATGAACTAGTCCCAGAATTTAAAAGGAAGATTAGAGCAGACTATGTTGCATTTGAGGAATTGTACAATGTTTTCAACATGTCAATTTTTTTTGAAACAAATTCCCATTCTTTTAACATAATTATCCTTACAAAATTATCATATGACTGGAATCATGAGTAATCAAAATTGTGGATCATTCAATGGAAAGGAATACAGTAGGAATAAACATTTGCATCATTTTGTCAACAAAGATACCATCAATAAGATGTATAACCAGAAAAGGAGGTGATTCAATTAATAAAATAATAAGCATGTATTAAGTGCCTACTGTGTGCCAGAGAATGTTTTAAGCAATAGACTTTATACAGCACTGATACCCACATATTTTTCTTTTTTTCTTTAGTATTTTATTTTTTTCCAGTTACATGTAGAACAATTTTTAACATTTGTTTTTAAAACTTTGTGTTCTAGATTCTCTCCTTTCCTCCCCTCTCTACCTCCTCTTATTGAGAAGGCAAGCAATTAAACAATGTAGTACCCATATACTTTAAAGATATCTAGGAGAAGGTCCCTAACTTGTTGAGTGGAAAAATTACAGGAGTACATGGACAAGAATTGCTAAGGAAAGGAAGTTATGGATGAGCTTTGTTCTATACCAGTGAAGGGTAAATTGGGTATCCATGAAAGTAAGAAACATTGTTATTCAACTCTGTATAGCACCATACTAGCACTTAATATTTTTAGTTGATTTAACTCTATAGACATATATATTTTCCATTTAAATTTCAGAATCAAGATAGTTTAATTAGAAATTTAGCTGAAGCAATGCAAAATATATTTAAAAATCTAGTTCTGGCGTTGCTGAGACCAATTTGTATCAGTCACTTAACCTTGTGTGGGATTCAGTTTGAGTCCATCTGAGTGTACCATTTCACTCCCTTCTGTGCCTCAGTTTGTTTTATGCATTATTTCTAAAATGACAATGAGATTATTTGCATCTTAAAGATATCATTGGTATGAATTGGATAATACGAAATGGTTAATGATATCTTCTTTGAAAAACAGGTGCATTATCATTTCATTTTTCCTTTTCAATCTTGTTAAATGGAAATGAAACTAAAACTGTTTAAAATAAACTATGATGCAAACTTGTATAAAGTGAAATATTTTCAAAATCAGCTAAAAACTATAAGAGCTTTACAGTTTACCCAATATGTGTACAAGCAAGAAATACAGTATTAATTTATAATACATAAATGTATAATATATAATATGCCATTGTTCCTCATCTTGTCTCTGTACTGCATCACAAATTGCAGATAGTTAAGGGTTTCTGTTGTGTACATTTGAAAGGACAATACCCTAGTGTGAGTATAGTTCTGAATGGAGGCTGAAATTAAACGCAGTCCATATGAGAAGTTGGCTCCAATATATAATCTCAATGCTATTCCAAGTTCTCATTGTCACAGCAGGGTCCTGGACCAGAATTAATTTATTTTCTTTTGTTCAGATCAAATTAGTTTTTCACCATCCCCAGATCAGCATCATTCACTCCAGTATTCGGTATTCAGTAAATATTAAGCACCTACTATGTACAACACACTAGAGAAGATGCAAAGATAAATAAAACCTCCAAAGCAGAGTTTTCATATCTCCCCACCAGCTATCTGGGGTAGGGGTGGGGGCCCCCACTGGTGTGCCAGAAGAGTAAGGAGTGGGGATAAACCAGCAAGCATAAGAGTGGACAGCAGGTGGCAGTAGTGTGACTGTGCCCTAAAAGAACAGCACCTGTGGTGGCCACCTTCTTGACTGTATTATTGCAGGGTTTGGCTGACCCTGGTCCACTTCATTAAATCTAGGTGTTCTGAATAAAGTCTTCATCCACATGTTTATGAATGGTTCTACATAACTGCAACTGAATCAGAGAAGAACCAAAATACTTGGCCCATCCAATACCCATGGGACTTTCTTTACAGAAGAATGATGGAACGAGAGGGCTTTAAGTAAGGGGCTCTGTTGCATGGCCAGTGTACTAACTAGCCTGTATCTTTTCATTTTCCCTTACAGCTGGGAGAAGGGAGGGGGAAGCACTTAAAGTCAGGACACCTGATTTTACTCCTGACTTACTGTGTGATATTGGGTAATTTGCTTAACTGCTAAATGTCTCACTTCCTCAAAAGGTGTTGGAAGGATTCACAACAGTTAGACTCCATTCCCTCTATCCACCCTAAAGCTCAGGAGAGCCCTATATCCCCTGTCATGTGTAGTGAAAATAAACCCTTCACTCCCCCCTTTTAAAAAAATTCTTATATTTTGTCTAAGTATAGAGTTGTACTTTAGGGGAGGACATTCTGATTGTCAGTTGGCAAAATGCTAAAATGTCTTTGCTATTGGGGAAGAAGAATAATTGCAATTAATCTCAAGGTGAGAGCTATTCTGTAGCACTCATAGCTATGGGATTGTGCAGCTTGATAGCCATGGTTAAGGCTGATCCTACATCTATTAGATGTAATTAGATGGGTTACCTATAGTTCTAGTCCTTCTGTAGGACTATATATCAAAAGTTAATTAGTACTAGCATTTAATGAGAAGAAAACAATAGGCTGGTATGAATCCTTGTGTGGCATTTTCTGTGGCATGCTAAAAACCTAATTTCCTAAAAATATATTATCTCCTCCCTGACACACTCTATCCTTGCCCAGCAACCTGTTTCATATTTTCAACAATACAATCCTTATTTTGGATTAAGGCATTATTTCCAGAAGGCTGCTATAATAATTTGTATATTATTAGGTAGCCAGGTGACACAATAGAGTCCTGGGCTTGAAGTCAGGAGGATCTGAGTTCAAATCCAGTCTCTGACACTTATTAGCTGTGTAACTTTGTAAAATCACTTAATCTTGGGCAGCTAGGTAATGCACCAGCCCTGAAATCAGGAGGACCCGAGTTCAAATTTGGCCTCAGATGCTTCCTAGCTGTGTGACCCTGGGCAAGTCACTTAACCCCAATTGCCTCAGCCAAAAAAAAAAAATCATTTAATCTCTGCCTCACTGTTCTCAATTGCAAAAAAAATGTTTATTTGTTTTTTTAATTATAAAATGGTAATAGCAATAACACCTACCTTCCAGGGTTGTCAGGATCAGATGAAATAATATTTGTCAAACATGTAGCATGATTCTTGTATATAGAAAGTGCTACATAAATGCTGGTTCAATTTCCTCTTTTTACAGATGAAGAACTGGCTTCTAGTGAGGTTGAATGACAAAGTCACAGAAGTAAGTAAAAATAACATGCAAGCTGAGTCCTAGCAGGAGGCATAATCCTGACAGAAAAACCTAGAAAGGCTCTATAACCTAGGAAAGATATAATCAGCTTGTGACTCCACACTAAGGATCCCAAGAGGCTAACTACTTATTGATTGATTTATTGGGGGACCTGAGGATGTCTAAAATGTAGGGACCCTGAAAGGTACAAATTAAATGAAGGAAGGAGATAATGAACACCTGCCCTTCCTATTTCATAATTTCACCACATACAGCTTAGAATGATGGATTGTAGGAACATCCCATACCACAGCTTCTCTTAATCTAGTCTTTTGGCAGTATTCGGAGCTCATGTTCCCAGGAGTCACCGAGGAAACAAAAAAGTACTAAGTGTATTTTCATATCCCTCTTTTTCATTCCTGGGATGAAGATGATAGGAGTGAACATTAGGAAAAGTCCTACAATGGATGTTAAATGTTATCATCATGACATACTTAAAATAAATCTCAGATTTATCTTAAGCTATTTATAATTACATTCATGTGGGCCATTCCTCAACTACACCCACCATAATGCTTCCCTTACCTCAAGGCTAGGCTGATTTATAACCTCCTCTAATTTAATTCAATTTGACAATCACTTAGTAAGTTTCTACATGTGTAAGATGTTATTCAAGGAGCTGAGGGTACAAAGACAAAAAAATGAAACAGCTCCCACCCTCTGTGAAATTCTTCCTTGGTTCCACTGGCAGAAAGTAGATAAAATTTTCCCAGATCTCATAGAACTAAGCGGAGTTGGAAAGCCATCTTGTCCAACTCCTGTCTGAAAAAATTCCCCCAGCAATCCCCACTGACAAGCAGGCCCCACTTTTTGAAAACCTCCAATGGGACAGAATCCAAAGCCTCCTAAGGCAACTTATTCTCTAGTTTTTATTTCAGTGTTGATTCTTCATGAGCCCATTTGGGGTTTTTTTTGTTTTGTTTTGTTTTTATTTTTTATAAAGACACAGGGGTAGCTTGCCATTTTCTTCTCCAGCTCACTTTATAGAGGAAAACTGAGACAAATGGAGTTAAGTGACTTACAGTGTCTGAGGCTAGATTTGAACTTGGGAAAATATATCTTCCTGACTCCAGACCCAGATCTCTATATACTATGCCATCTGGCTGCTTTGAGGCAATCTCTTCTACCTAGTTGTTATGGTAAGGGAGCTTTTCTTTAAATTAGTCCTGACTCATCATTCCTATTTCCACCCACTGCCTCCAATCCTTTCATCTGGGACTACACAAAACAAATCCGATGTGATTGTTGTCATATCCTTCTGAAGTCTTCTTGTTTTCCAGTTTAAACATTTCCAATTTCTTCAACTACAGAATGCTCTTGAAGACAAACCCCTTTTCTAAAATTGCAGAACTGAACACAAGACTCCAGATATTGGCTATCCATGGCCAAGTAGAATGATTCCTTTTACTTTCATTGTTCTGAAGGCTGCTCCTCTCAAGGCAGCCTAAGATCAAATCTCCAATTTTGTTGCTGCTGTTATACTGTTGATTCATATTTAATTTGTGGTCCCTTAAAACCTCCAGATCTTTTTCTGATAAGTCTAGCTAATCACAGTAATCCTATTTTATACATTCTTTAGCCCTTTAACTCTCTAGTTTGTCTTTTATTTACCTTTATATATATATCAAATCCCTTTAGTAAATCAGAGGTCTTATAGGATTGGAACTATTTTTCATCCTAAGTATCCTAAGGTCCTAAACATGCATATGGTAGATATTTGATGTTCAGCCATTTCTTCAGTCATGTCCAACTCTTCATTGACTTCATTTGGGTTTGGGTTTTTTTTTTTTTTTTTTTTGGCAGAAATACAAAAGTAATTTGCCATTTCCTTCTTCAACTGATTTTATAATGAAGAAACTGGAGCAAACAGGTTAAGTGGCTTGTCCAAGGTCACACAGCTAATAAATGTCTAAGGCTGGATTTGAACACAGGTTTTCCTGATTCTAGACCTGGTACTCTACTCACTATGTCACCTGCCAGTCCAGATATTTAATAAATATTTATAAAAATAAATTCTAATCCATGTGCTTAATAAGTATCTATCATATGTGTAGCACTGTGCAAAGACTCAAAAATTACCTGTACATGTTCCAGAATCCATCCATGTTAGTCAGCTGTGACAGTTGCTTACATGCTCTGATTAAAGGTTTAGTGAATGAATGAGTGAGTGACTAAATGAACCAATTTGGCATGTCCTATATAGCCTCAGGAAGATGAACAGTTAGGAGAGGAGTATTTCTCATCTGTCCCATTTAGGTTTCTTCTCCAGTCTTCAAAAATCTAGGCTCCTGGGGCTGTGTTTATGGGTCACCCAAATAAAACTTGTGCTCCTGGCATTTTTTCTACTCTTAGATGCACAGTCCACTTCATACTGTAGAGGCACTGAAGCAGACCAATGGGAGAGATATGGCAAGTGATTGGTTTTAAGTAGTTTAAATATAGTTTTATGACTGATTAGTTTGGAAACTTATTATGTGAGCCATAATAATTTTTTAAGAAGCATCAGCTATCACTACTCAGCTAGATGGCACTGTGGATGGAGTACTAAATTTAGAATTAAGAAGACCTTGTTGGAATGCTGCCTCATACACTAGCTGTGTGATCCTGAGCAAGTCACTTCTCTCTATACTTCAGTTTCCTTATACATAAAAATACAGATGAGATTGACCAACTGCCAAGGTTGTTTTGAAGATCAGATTAGCTAATACATGTAATGTGCTTTGCAAATCTTAAATCAGAATATAGGTGCTAGCTATTGCTATCATACATATGAATTCAAAAAAAGTGAGACATTATAATGAAGACATGGATTGGCTCCTCCCCCTGATGGAGTTTTCATCTTCAGGCAGTTTCCTATGCAGCCTCTTTCGAAACCATATAGACACGAGGAGTCTTTAAAAGTTCCCTTCAAAGGGGCAGCTAGATGGTGCAGTATATAAAGCACCAGCCCTGAAGTCATGAGGACCTGAATTCAAATCTGACCTTAGACACTTAACACCTCCTAACTGTGTGACCCTGGGCAAGTCACTTAACCCCAATTGCCTTGGGTGGGGGGAGTTCTCCTTAAAGAATATTATTTAATATATTCTTTTTATTATACAGGACATGTCCAAGTTGTCTCCAATTTTGAAACTATTTTTAACTGAAATTTAAGTAGGAAAAAGTAATTTCCAGAAAGTCAAATAGAAAGGCCTAACATAATTCTATGACATGGGGTCATGTACACTAAATTCTTTTTAGTTTAGTTTAGTGAAAGGACTCTGGCCTTGGATTTAGGACCGTATAGGTTTGAGTCCCAGCTGGGCTGCCTGCCCAACTGAGCCACTCATGAAGGAAATGCAATCTCTCAGAATTTTAGACAGTGATCTCTCTGAGGGCAGGAACTTTCTTTAACATTTCTTTGTTTCCCCAGCACCTAGCACAGTGCCTGACATGTTGTTATTATGCAGTTATGTCTGTCTTTTCACCCTGTGGATAATATTATGCCAATACCATGCCTGGGATTTTCTTTGGCAAAGATACTGGAGTGGTTTGTGATTTCTTTCTGCAGTGGATTAAAGAAAACATAGGTCAAGTCACTTGAAATCAGGTCTTCCTGACTCTAGATACAGGAGATCTGAATCACCTAGCTTCTTGACATACAGTTAATGCTAAATAACTGCTTGATGATTAAATCAGTTTATTCATAGATATTGACCCAGAAAGCCCCATCACAAATCTCTGCAGATGCAAAAATTGTGAAAATATGAACTGCACTAAGACTTTTGGGACACCTTGACCTTTTTGTACCACTTACCTTTGTAATCCTCAAAGCCTTAAACAATTCTGAATTATTGATACATGTGAACAGTGGACCTGAATGCATCATATTAATACATGTGGACACTGGACCTGAAATCAGGAAGAATGGAGTTCAGATGTGGCTTCAGTTACTTACTACATATGGGACTCTGGGCAAATCAAACTCTGTTTCAGTTTCTTAAACAGTAAAGTAGGGTTAATAATAGTACCTATCTCCCACAGTTATTGGAAGGATCAAATGAGATATTTGTCAAGTGCTTTGCAAATAAATATGATGATAGTAATGATTATTTCTTGCTAGTAACAAATGATCAAACCAAGAATTTTAATATTCTTTAGTGTCAGTTAATTTGACATACAAATCTACATATCTATGGTGTCTTAAGAATTAAATGAGATAATATTTGTAAACCATTTAGAAAATCCTTAGACCATAGTATGTGCTTAATAAATTAGTCTTTCTTTATTACATAGAGCCCAATCCTGACATGAATTCTGCTCTTGTAAGCATTGTAACATGCAAAGCTCAATTGACCAGAAATTAAAAAAAAAATCCTTACAGAAAAATAAACAAACTCTTAGGTTTTTTTTCTTTTCTTTCCAGAGCATCAGAAATAGAAGGAACTTCAGTTTAGTCCAATCCCCTTTTATTTAATTTCATGGGGAGTGGGGGGTGGGGTGGGGGAGAAAGGCTTGTAAAATAGCTCCTACAAAATTAGTTACAAGACCAATTTTCCCAGAAAACTACAGTTATACAACAATAGCATTCAGAAAGTCAGATTATTCATTAGAATACAAAATTCTCACATAGACACACACAAAAAGATTACCATTCTTTCCCAATTTAGGTAAAGAGAAATATCTATGAATAATACAGTCACATTTCAAAGGGGCTCTACTTAAAGCATCAAAAAATAAATGAGTACCCCCCAAAATAGTCCTCAACCGGACCCCATGAGTTAACTCTGAAATCAGAAATCAATGTTTTATCCCTTTGCATTAACAGAGTTTAAAAGCACTTGAAGAGATGGAACCATAGAATTTAAGCAACCTTAGTGGATTACATAATGAAACATCCTACACTATGTCACTCTATATTCATTATCTCCTATACTAGTAAAAACTCCTTAAAGAAGGGACTAACTAGCCTGTCATTTGGTTTTAAACAGGACACTTTAGAAACAAACATGAATCCTGCAATACACAAACACAATTTTCCGAACTAACAAAACACTTTTATAAACCCAAAAATAACAAATAGATTTATGCTCTTAGGCAACTTTTTCAACATACTCGGGAGGAGCATCCTTGTACTCACTGGCATTAAAAAAAGCAGAAGGATTCTTTGCTAAGAACTTTAAGAAATCATGCAGATAGCCGAACAAAGAAGCCAGACTCTTCTCATCAAAAGGCGAGCGCGCCAGTATTGTTCCAATTGGAACAAATAATCTCAGCAGATGTGGAGCTCCATAGAGTTGAGACATGGGAACACCAGGATGAGCGGCCACGATTGCAGCATACTGTGGCCTCTCGAACTCGTAGAGGAGCTGGGTGCCCAACAGGACGTTGAAGTGGGCCCGGATCCCACTTACCATTTCCTCTGCAGCGTACTCAGTGTTATCCCCCTTGCCACGTGCTTTCTTGTGGGCGACATATTCCTCCAGGATGGAGTCCACGTTCTTGTTGGCCGGAAGAGTGAACAGCTGCCTTTCCTGGGTGATCAGGTCCCAGTCCTGCACCAGCAGCGGCTTCAGCTCCACTGGGATCTGGACTGTGGCCTCGGCAGGGGTGGCGGACGCCCCTTCGTCTCTGGATGCCGGGTGGCCTCGGGTCCTTCTTCTCTGGAGTGGCTGGGGGGGGCCCCTGGCCGTGCTGGTGCCGGCACTGCCGCTGCTCCCTTTTCCAGTGCCCGTTTTCTGCTTGCACTTTCTGGTTTGGCGCCCCGGGACCTCCCAGGTGGCCGTGGCCGTGGCAGCGGCAGTGGCTGTGGCCGTAGCGGTGGCCGTGGCCGAGGAGGTGGAGGGCGAGATGTGAATGTTCTGGAAGAGCGTCTCCACATTCTGCTGCTGCTGTTGCAGGGAGGCCGCGGCGCTGACCCTGCGCCCCTGGGCAGCCCCTCGTGCCCGCTGCTCCTGGTTGGCCCTCTGAAGTTCGCGCTGCTTCTGCAAGTTGGCCTCCGAGTGCCTGAGAATGCGGCTCTCAGGGACCCACTCGTCCCAGTTCTTGTTCCAGCCGCTGTAGTGGATCAGGTAGCGTACCTGCTTGTCCTCCGGGACCACCTGTAGGCACTTGGCCTCGTAGAGAAGCGGCCCATGGAAGCACAACACTCGCTCGCCCTCCTGGAACGCAGGCTTAGGGGGCTGCTTGGGCGCCATGATGGAGCCTTGGTGGTCTCAAGCCTCTTAGAACGCTCAGGGGCAGGCAGTGGCCCTCGGGGCTGCGGCTGCTGGCACAGTCCTAGGGAGTAAGAAGTTATTACTCCTATTTTCCTACAAGAACCTTAGGAAATCTTGTTCAGTAATTTCTTTTGCACCTATCCAGTTCTATTCTGCCTGTTGGTTTAAAAAAACAACAACAAAACAAGCATAAAAAACGGCCCGGCTTTTATGCTCCCAGATCAGAACATCACAGACCTAAAACTGGAAGGGGCCTTAAAGAGCAGCTAATCACTTTGCAGATGAGGAAACTAAGGGCCAGCCTCCTATGACCTTATTCAAGGTAATACAGCTAGTAAGTAGCAACTGAGATATGAACCTATCTTCTCTAACTCCAAATCCAACATTCCTTTAACTTTACTATGCTAACTTTGGTCAAGTAACAGCCAGGATTTCGCTACTTATTTAAAAAAAAAAAAAAAAAAAAAACCTTAATTATATCATTGTAATTTTTTCCCTCTGTTTTTTTTCAGATTTCATTTTTTGACCCTGAGCAGACACAATTTCGCACTTTTTTTTTTTTCAAAGTCAGCAATCTGTACTCTAGGGATTTGGGTCTTTTATTAATAGGAGTTGTTGACTGGCACTGATGTAGCAACTTTTAAAGTCTTTGTTTCAATTTCTCTAAAATAAAAAGAGACATGATACAAAACTTTAAAATTAAGCAGAAGGTTAAATACAATGTATGTGGGGAAAGGAAACAGAGGGAGAAATTCTCACACCAAAGAGATCCCAGATCCAGCGAGCTACATATCTAAGTTACATAAATTCTGCTCCCCCTATCCTAGGAACTGACTTTCTCTTGCAAAGACCTTCACCTGAGAAGCCCTAATCTCACCAAAAGAACTGGATGCTTGTTCTGGCTCTGCTACTAATGAGCTACATGGCCTTGGACAAACCATTTCAAAGAGCTCATTTTCTTTATTTGTGGAATGAGGACATTGGACTAAATGACCTCTCAGGATCCTCCCAGGTCTAATTGTCTATGAGTGTTACCATCAGGTTTTTACCTCTTTTTTTTTTTCCCAATGAAATTCAACAAACATTTATCCAGTGCTTGCTATACTTAAGGTATTTGGGACACAAAAATTTATTTTAAAAATGATGGTCCTTATCCTCCAGAATCCTGTAGTCAAATAATAAAGAAAAAAGTGTATTCACAGAGGAATATAATACATGTAGACCATGAAAGGGGCAAAGAGGAAATCTAGAACAAGTGCTTTAGGAAAATTTAGAGGGAGAGATCATTTTTCCAGCTGAAGGGATCAAACAAGTTTCTTGTAGATGAGGGGTCCTTTGTTGAGCCTGGAATGAAGAGAAAATTTAACTGGGAAAGATGAAGAGAGGAGATATTTTGGGTATGGAGGTATGACCACTGAATACAAATCAAGTTAAGACAACAAGCATTTATTGAACATTCAGGTCCCATGCTAAGAACTGGGGATACAGAGTAAGACAAAAATAGTCTGTCCTCAAGGAGTTTATATCTAAATGGGAAGATGGCATAGAAACAACTATGTACAATCAAGATATAAATGGGGGAAATTGGAGGTAACTCAGAGGGAAGATATTAACATTAAGGGGGAGCAGAAAAGACTTCTTGCAGAAAGTGGGATTTTAGCTGATATTTGAAAGTCAGGGAATCCAGGAGGCAGAGATGAGAAACTTGTACATTATAGGAGTGGGGAACAGTCACTGAAAATGTACAGAGCTGAAAGATGGAGTGATTTCTGCAAGGAACAGTAAGGAGGCCAATGTTGCTAAACTATGATATAAGTGGAGAAAGGAAGGGAGGGATGGAAGAAAAAAGATAGAAGGGAGGAAGGAAGAGAAAGAGAAGAAAGGAAGAAAGAGGGAAGGGAGGAGGGAAGAGAGGAAGTAGAGGAGAAATGAAAGAAGGAAGGAAGGAAAAAAGGAAGGAAGGAAGGAAGAGGAGAGGATGGAAGAAGGGAGGGATGAAGGAAGCAAGTATTTATTAAATACCTTCTATGTGCTAGGCACTGTGTTAAACACAACAACCCTGGGAGATGTGTTCTTAATCCCTATTTTACCAATAAGGAAGCAAGGTAGACAGAGGTGAAGTGACTGGGGTGCCAGATTAGAATTCAGAAGTTTGAAAAAGTAGGAAGATAGGTTTGTGAAGAGGTCTGAGAACTGAACAAAGCATTTTATATTTGATACTGGGGGTGATAGGAAGCAACCGGAGTTTATTGAAAAGGCTAGTAACATGGTCAGACCTGCTCTTTAGGCAGATTATTTGATTGATGAGTGAAGGATAAACTGGAATGAAGAGAAACTTGAGAAGTGAGCTGAATGAGTAAGATGCCACAATGGTCCAGGTGTGAGATGATGAAGTCCAATATAAGGTTGGGAAAATGGCCCAGAAAGAAAACTACATGGCTGATAATCCAATTTAGCTGTAACATAGACTTCATAGAAAGCAATTGTATGAAATAAGATTGGAAGATTAAGCTGGAGCATAATTGTGGAAGACTCTAAATATCAGACACTCTGTATTTTTTTGTGCTATAAGCAATAAGAATAGTCTTGTTTCTGAATAAGAAAGTGAAATGGTTAGAACTGTCTATTTTACTCCCAGGCTGGCCCACTAGGTCGCTTTCCCACAAGTGGCTTTCTTGTTTGACTTAAAGCATAGTTCTTTTGTTTCAGGTAGAAATTGTCTTCTCCCTACTCCCCCAGTTCCTCATTTAAAGATACCCTTAGGTTCTGCCTAAAGAGAATTCTTTATCAAACTCATACTTTTTTATCCCTAGATTTTTTATTTCCTCAGAGAAATTCACACAAATTAAAGAACTTCTCTAAGTGACTTTGTTTTTGTAACCATCCCAATCTCCATCTCTGGACACTCACTTTCTTTGTATATTAAAACGAGCTTATCAACTCAGCAGAGGAGGGGTCGGGAAGGTATGGGGTATTTGGGTGGGGTCATGTATTTGTATTGGAATATGGCACGGTCTAGATGCATTCCAAACTTCCTTTCACCTCTCAAGCCTTATGGTCTATGAGCATAACAAGGAGACCTGGAGGTCAGTTATGGAGTCAGATTTAGGCTCAACATATTCAGAGGAAGCTAGATGGTTCAGTGAATAGATTGCTGGATCAGGGAATCAGGAAGACCTGAATTTGAATTCTGCCTCAGACAATTGCTAATTATAAAACCTCAGTAAATCACTTAACCTCAATATATCTCAGTATCCTCAACTGTAAAATGGGGGTCATAATAGCATCTCCCTCACAAGGTTGCTGTGAATATCAAATAAGATGATGTGTGTAACACTTTGTAAATGTTATATACTATATAAGTATAGTCATTATTATTAAAAATAATCAAAGAAACTTCCCAATAATGAGAGTTGTCTAACAATATAATGGGCAACCTTGGGAGTACCTCCAAACCATAACTTGGGTATTTTACAACAGTTTGGATGACTGTCTGTTAGGGACCTTGTAAATGGGATTGCTCCTCTGAGTAAAAGTTGAGCCAGATCATCTCTGAGTTCACTCCTAACACAAGGATTATATGATTTTTATGAGAAAGAGAAAATGAGAGAGGGAGCACTTAGTTACTCAAATTATCAAGGTCTGTCTCTAAAATAAAATACAAAAACAAAAATTTTGAGTTAAAAAAAGTCAATCCAGTACTTTTTGGGGGAGGTATCTTAACAATTCAATTAGTTTGGCTTATAGCTGTTCTAACTAAATATACAAAAATTGTTTATTAAAATTACTGAAGAAATCCTCTCAACCAAAAAGTCTAGTTAATGGCTGCTCCTAGACATGAACTAAGTGGTCCAACTACTTGACTATAGATTTATGACCACTTCTGTACTATCTAGAAATCTAATATCTTTATGAAAACTTCTAGGGTGAGTAGCAAGAGAAAAGAAAGTATTCTTCAAAGAGATTTTGAGTTTTTGTTTTCTTAACAGACATCTATTTCAGTGCTTAGCTGTTTTGTGTCATAAAGTTCTGTTTTCCTACAAATGCTTGGAGGCTCTGTTCTTAAAATGAAAGAACTAAGTGGTAGTAACAGAATTTCATTATGCTATTGTCAGTCAATAAGTGCTGCTGACTATGTGCCAAGTACTGTTCTAAGTTCTAGAAATACAAATTCCTAATCAAGAAAAAAAAAAAAAGCAAGTCTCTGCTCTCAAGAAACTTATATTCTGTTCAAGGAAAGCAGTGCATAAAGCTAAAAAGCTAAATAGGAGGAGGGGGGAGAAAAAAGAGGGGTGGCTAGGACATAGTAGAAAAGGCTGGAGAGTTATGTATAAGGAGAGCCTGGAAGAGAAGTGAAGGTATGAGCATGGGGCTGGCATAGGACTTCCTCATAATGGAAGTTCACCAATTAGAAGATGAGATCATAGAAGCACATGGAGAAGTCCAGAGTCAGGAGAGCCATTCTCTTTAAACTCTAAAATTCTAATCTCCCACTTCACTTATAAGCATACTTCTAATTTGAAAGTTTCCTAGAGTACATTTTCCTGGTTGTATCTATTAAGTACATATTGTTGGAGGAGAATATCATCTTTATCGATGTTCCATAAAGACTCTTCTATTATGCTATCAGTATATTGAACAAGGATACTGATGGAAATTGCTTTTTATTCCCCTAGAATAAAAGATTTTGCAAGGTGTTTTGTAGATTCTTTATCTTGGACAAGTCACATATAAATCTGTCAGGGACAAAGACTTCTAAAATGAACATATCCTCAGGATAAAGGTGTAAGCTTGAGTAAGAAATTTTAGGCAATTAGTAGGAAACTGAGTTGTTTTTTTTTTCCTTTTGTCAGTCGACCTGTCATTGTCCACTTGGTCCAAAACCTTTTGCTTCCATCGTCCAAGTTAGAAAACTGGTACCTTCAGGTGATGCTGGACATCCTCTTAAGATAACAGATACTTCATCATGTCATAAAAAAAATTACAGAGAAGGAAAGGAACCAAAAATGTTCAAGGACTACCATGTCCACATTGACTAATTTGTTTCAGAAATGTATTCAAAGCCTTCCTTTAGAATTATTCTATACTTCCACCTTCCTCTATGGAATGATATCAGTCGGGCTACCATTGGTTTACCATTTCTCAAACCTGTTCCTAATAGACCACAGGTAATAATTGCCCTTGCAGCACAGGATTGGCACCTAGATTTCCCCAGGGTCCAGACTTGTACCCAGGCTACTCCCCCATTCCTGTGATTCTGTAGCCCAGAGCTTCCTTTTACTATATGCTATGGTTTGGTTTTGTTGTTCAATACTTTTTTTAGTTACCAGAAACAAAAATCTCACAAATGCATACCTCTCACCATGGAATCAACAAAAACTGGAAAATTTTTCTCAAATTTTCCATTTTTGACTATATATGAAGGTAAATTACTTTGAAAAACCACAACTCACATACAATTCCTCCTCTTCCCTTCCCACCCCCCCACCCCCAGGATTATGAGCAAATGAATACTATGCTGGCATTTAGGCCACAACTTTAATTAGAGTTCTCACATCCCCATACTATGTAATTTGCAGAAGTTGAGGTTTTCAGTGCTTAACTATGAATTCCTTGGGGTAAAAAAAAAAAAAGGTCTAGAAATCATTTCCAGAACCAACTTGTTCATGTTTATCTTTTACTTGTTGGTCACTATTTACTCTTAAGTCGAAGGAAGTACAAACATTATTAGGTTTGGGTTTTTTTTAAAGACGAAGGCAGGAAGCAGCTACCTGTTTGACTGCTATGAAGAAAAAGCCTCTTAATCTCCTTTCTCTTCCTAGTATTTTTTTGGCAGAGAGTTCTTAACCTTGGGATTAGTCCTGGCTCCAAAATGCCCATCAGTAGCATGTCACATTCTCGTTTCATCTGAGGAAGTGAAGAACCTGGGTCTTTGCCTTTTGGAACCAGGTAGCTGAAATGTTAGACTTTGAACAAATCTGTAACTTTATCATGTGCAGAGCTATTATGGAGGTTTATGTGTCACATAATGTATATATTAGCCTATATTAGGGCAGTGAGATAAATTGATAGAGGGCTGAAATTGGTGTCAGAAAGACCTGAATTTAAACCTGACCTCAGGTACTTACTAGATATGTGATCCTGTGCAAGGTACTTGACTTTTCTGTGCCTCAGTTTCCTTGTCTGTAAAAATGGGGATAACAATAGCATTTATTGCACAGAATTGTGAGGATCAGATGAGATAATATATGTAAGTTGCTTTGCAAATCATAAGGTGCTATATAAATATTAGCTATTAGTATTACTAACTGCTCAGATTTATATAGCTATCTGTTCTTGGATAAGACTCTTAACCTCTGCCTCAGTTTCTTCAACTGAAAAAAGGGTTTAATAATAGCACTTATCTCCCAGAGTTGTTGTGAGGATCAAATGAGATAAAATTTGTAAAGTGTTTAGCATGATGCCTGGCATATAGTAGGTACTATAGAAATGTTAGCCCTCATCATCATCATCATCATTATTATGTAACATTTAATAATGTGTTTTCCTTGCAACCACTCTGTGACATACGATGTTTTAAACACCATTAGCCTCATTTTGTAGAAAAGGAAACTGAGATTTGTATAAGTAAAGTAACTTGCCTAAAATCACATATCTGGCAAGTCAAGAATTGTTTACCTGGATCTCCTATTCTCTGTTGAAAAAGAGCAATTCCTTCTCAATGAATTAAGTCTGAAAGAATAGAAATGATACAGTTCTTTCCTCAGAGTTCCTCATATTTGAAAAGGGAAATAGGACAGTTATTTACAAATGTACATGGAATTCAATGGAAGTATATGTGAGAGAGTAGAAAATCCAATCCCTTAAATAGTACCATAAAGGAAGAATACCAAGTGGATGATCAAGATTATAGCAATGTAGTTGGATGAGCAGCCCATTGAGTTAGTCCATCAAGACATTTATCTTGAAGGTGAACATGGAACTGAAACCAGAACTGAGCAGAAAGCAAGAGAGTTGGAATTGCTTATGAGAAATTACACAGTGCCTTCAATGATTCCAAAATGCTTCTTGACCTCATTTTTTAGCATAGGTATTCTCTCAATGATGCTGTGAGAGTAAGGGAATACTGTGATCTCTGTAGAATCAAAATTATAGCTACTCCAAAGGTTAATAGAGAAATGCATAATGGGGGTAAGAACTTTTTTGAAAGAAGGAGCATAAAAACATCACTAATGACTGAAAAAAGGAAGTGAGTATAGTTAGGTAGCAAGAGAGAGGAATAACAGATGGCCAGCCCATATTACACTGATACCTCTGAATTATTCTTAAAAATTATAGAATGTCTTTAGTCATCCAAAGAAATCCTCTATGGAACATTTGCTTTAAAAAAACTGAATAAGAATCATACAAAATGGGAATACATGGATGGATTGCTGCTTTGATGTATGGAATTATCAGATAAACAACTTTACTGTTCTATCAAAATGATGCCTAAACACTCAGAGAAGTAGTTCTCTTAAGCATTTATTAAACAAAGGGCTTCTTCCAATAATTGAGTCAAATGATGGAGTTCAAAATTGTGGAGTTTACTATAGATTACACATGCAGGATAAAAATACTACAATAAAAATGTCAATTTATTTAATAATGGTTCTCATAAGAATACAGTCAAATTTTAGTTGGGGAAGATGAGGTAAAGACAAATGTGAAAAAAGTTCATGGAAGGTTTCATCTTGCTACCATCATTTAAAATATAATTTGGGGAAAGTAACAAAGTGCCCTGGAAAGAATACTGGACTAGTAGCTCTCTCACTAATCTAGGAAATTATTTTAATAGTTGAAAATTGCACATAGCAATGAACTAAATGGTCCATTTATTTGACTATGGTTCTAAGACCATCTCTTTTCTCATATAGCCAGAGTTCTAATAACCACTAGTATAGGAGACAAAAGGGGGTAAGAACATTTAGATCAACACTCTTACCCTGGGAACTGTACATTTATTTTTAAACATATTTTTATAATGATATTTCAATAAAATTGGTATCCTGTGAGTTTTTATTTTATGCTTTTAAAAACAAAGAGACTAGGTTTCATTGTACTTCCCAAGATTTCCATGACTTAAAAAAAGTTAAGAACCCCTAAATTAGAACACCATATAATTGTTGTGGCAATCTACTTATAGCCATTGAATTTACTGGGGAACAGGGAGGAATGCTCAATTATCCTAAGTAATTTTTAGTTGATCAGCTCAAATTTAAAGTGATCCAAATCAGCTGTCAATGTGGCTGAAAATTCCAGATTGACTTTTTCAGATCTGTTTTCCATCAAATAGACATGGCTTTAGATCTACAATAATTTCACAAATGCAAGGGAAGCTAAGGGTGTAAACTTCCAGCTTGTTGATATATTTTTTAAATTGCCAATGCATTTGAAAACAAGAAAAAGAAGAAAGCATTTCTTCTGACCCATTTATTTTTTTTTAAGTTTTGTTCCCAGCTGCCCATAACTAATGTTGTAGTTAAAATTGCAAGATAATTTTCTTTTCTTTAGAAGCTTGTTCTCATCTGTAAGTTATTTGACTGAAACCTGAGGTGCTTGGTTTCAGCACAAAGGTGACTTTGGAGGGGAAAGTTTATGCCAGACTGGTTCAGTTGTTTTTGTGTTATGCAAGCAGAAGAAAAAAAAATTAACTGTTTACTCCAGAGTTATAAATTTCAGATTCGTTTTAGGGCAAATGGCAAAATGTCCAAGCTTCAAACCTCACTTTTGTATTAGTGTGTAGATGGAATATCATCTGTTTCTGTTCAAAACTAAAACTGAGAAGCTGAAGGATATTAGATAATAGGCTTTTGCCCATTTAAGGAAACTATTTGAAGGTCTGACATTTTTTGCAGCAAAACAAAAACAAAAACAAACAAAAAAACAATGAATTATATTTTAATTGTGGTAGTTTAAATTTTTAAATGTTTAAATTTACATAAATCTATATTTCTACCATTTGAGTATATCAGGTAAAGTGTTTTTTTTTTCTTTTCCACCCAGAAAAACTTTGTAAAACATCAAGACAAAGCATGTCAAAACCCACTAAGAGCTAAACATGGAGGTATATGCCTGTAAACCCGGTCTGAGATTAAAGAATCTCTTGAATTTAGAGGTTCTGAATTGAAGTGGACTTAAAGCCCATCAGCTATCTTCATTAGGTCTGACACTTATATGATGAGCTTCTGAGAGCAGAGGACCACCAAACAGCCTAAGGAAGGGTGAATTGACTTTAATCTAGTTGGAAGCGGAGCTGGTCAAAACTTCTAT
>JAJPUD010016309.1:24064-34524 GCA_023553655.1 Myrmecobius fasciatus | reverse complement strand
CTTTATATATTTTAAAAATAAGACCTTTATCAGAAATATTAGATGTAAAACATTTTTTTCCCCAACTTTCTAGTTCCTTTCTAATCTTGGCTGCATTGGTTTTATTTGTGCAAATACTTTTTAACTAAATACAATTAAAATTATTCATTTTATAATGTTCTCTAGTTCTTCTTTGGCCATAAATCCTCCCTTCTCTACAGATCTGAGAGGTAGACTATCCCTTATACGCCTAATTTGCTTACAATATCAATCTCTCTGTCTAAATCATTTCAACCTTATCTTGGTATAGGGTATTAGGTATAGGTATCTAGGTATAGGGTATAAGTATAGGTATATAGGTATTAGTCAATGTCTAGTTTCTGGCACACTAATTTCCAATTTTTCCCAGCAATGTTTTTTTCCTGAGGCAATTGGGGTTAAGTGACTTGCCTAGGGTCACACAGCTAGGAAGTGTTGAGTGTCTCAGACTACATTTGAACTCAGATCCTCCTAACTTCAGGGCTGGTACTCTATCCACTGTGCCATCTAGCTGCCCCTTTCCCAGCAATTTTTGCCCAATAGTGAATTCTTATCCCAGAAGTTGGAATTCGGGGCTTTATCAAACACTAGATTACTATAGTCATTAATTATTGTGTCTTGAGAACCTAACCTGTTCCACTGATCCACTATGCTATTTCTTAGCCAGTATCAAATGACTTTGATGATTACTGTTTTATAATATAGTTTTAGATCTGGTACAGCTAGGTGACCTTCCTTTGCATTTTTTTTTCATTAATTCCCTTGAAATTCTTGGGGTTTTTTTGTTCTTCTAAGTGGAATTTTGTTATTATTTTTTCTAGCTCTATAAAGTAATTTCTTGGCAATTTGACTTCTATGGCACTGAATAAGTAGATTTAGAAAGAATTGTCATTTTTACTATTTTAGCTCAGCCTACCCACAAGTACTTGATATTCTTCCAATTGTTTTAATCTAACTTCGTGTGAAAAGTGTTTTGTAATTGTGTTCATATAGCTCCTAGTTTTGTCTTGGCAAGTAGACTTCCAAATATCTTAAATTATCTACAGTTATTTTAAATGGGATTTCTCTTTCTATCTCTTGTTGCTGGACTATGTTGGTAACATATAAAAATGCTGATGACTTATATGGCTTTATTTTATATCCTGCAACTTTGCTAAAGTTACTAATAGCGTCAGTAATTTTTATTTGATTTTCTAGGATTCTCTTAAGTGTACCATCATATCATATGCAAAGAATAATTTTTTTCCCTCATTACCTACTCTAATTTCTTCCATTTTTTCTTCTTCTCTCATTGCTAAATCTAACATTTCTAGTACCATAATGAATGGAATTCTAGTACAATATTGATTTGGTGAAAATGGACAATACTGTTTCACCCCACATCTTATTGGGAATGCTTCTAGTTTATCCCCATTGCATAATGCTTGCTGATGGCTTTGGATAAATGCTACTTATCATTTTAAGAAAAACTCCATTTCTTCCTATGCTCTCAAGTGTTTTAAACAGGAATGGGTATTATATTTTGTCAAATGTTATTTCTTTATTTATTGCTATAATCATATGATTTCTGTTAGCCTGATTGTTGATAGTCAATTATGCTAACAGTTTTCCTGATATTGAACCAGCACTGATAATGAACCAACCATTCCTGGCATAAATCCTACTTGAGCATAATATCTTGGTGATAAATTCCTGTAATTTCTTTGTGAATATTTTATTTGTGACTTCTGTATCAATATTTATTCTATAAATTTCTTTCTCTGTTTTGGCCTTTTCTGACTTAGGTATCAGCACCATATCTAGGTCATAAGAGGAATTGATTATTATCTTCCCCTATTTTTCCAAATAGTTTGTATAGTATTAGAATTGTTCTTTAAATGTTTGGTAGAATTGACTTATAAATCCATCTGAGATCTTAGAGAAGGGAAAGGGACCCACATGTGCAAGAATGTTTGTGGCAGCCCTTTTTGTAGTGGCTAGAAACTGGAAACTGAATGGATGCCCTTCAATTGGAGAGTGGCTGAATAAATTATGGTATATGAATGTTATGGAATATTATTGCTCTGTAAGAAATGACCAGCAGGACGATTTCAGAGAGGCCTGGAGAGATTTGTATGAACTGATGCTGAGTGAAATGAGCAGAACCAGGAGATCATTATACACAGCAACAACAGTATTACATGATGATCAATTCTGATGGACATGGCTCTCTGCAACAAAGAATTGTCTCAAACCAGTTCCAATTGTTCACTGAAGAAAAC
This sequence comes from Myrmecobius fasciatus, assembly GCA_023553655.1. Taxonomy (NCBI): domain Eukaryota; kingdom Metazoa; phylum Chordata; class Mammalia; order Dasyuromorphia; family Myrmecobiidae; genus Myrmecobius; species Myrmecobius fasciatus. Next base: position 32,245 of record JAJPUD010016309.1, on the reverse strand, counting down.
CATATACACCCAGAGAGAGGGATATGAAATATGGACTACAACGTAACATTTTCATGATCTCTATTGATATTTGCTTGCATTGTGTTGCCTTTCTCTGATTTTCTTTTTTTTCTTGTAGATAGGATTTTTCTTGCATAACTTGTCAAGTATTTCAACATTATTAACATGTAGTGGACTTCCTGCCATCTAGGGGAGGGGAGGGGACTGGGGGTAAAATTTGTAACGGAAAGCTTTGTAAAGATCAATGTTGAAGAACTACCCATACATATGTTATGCAAATAAAAAGCTTTAATAAAATAAATAAATAAATAAAATCCATCTGAGCTTAGGGACTTTTTCTTAGGGACTTCATTGATGGCTTGTTCAATGTCTTTAAATAATGTATTTCCTCATCTGTTAATATGGACAAAGTACTTTTTTGCAAGTATTCAGCTATTTCACTTAAGATTATCAGATTTATTGGCATACAATTGGCCAAAATAGCTTCTAATTATTGCTTTAATGTCCTCTTCAATGGTGCTAAGTTCACCCCTTTTATTTTTGATACTGGTAATTTGGTTTTCTTCTTTCCTTTTTCTAATCAAATTAATCAAGGTTTATCTATTTTGTTGAGTTTTTTCCATAAAAGCAACTCTTAGTTGAATAGTTTTTAAATTTTACTAATCTCTTTTGATTTTCAGAATTTCAGATTTGGCATTTGATGGGGGAAGGGATTAATTTGTTCTTTTTCTACCTTTTTTAGTTGTATGCCCAATTCGCTGATCATCTTTTCTATTTAATTCATGTAAGCCTGTATCTCTATAGATATCAAGTCCCCTCGGAACTACTTTGGTTGTATCCCATAAGTTTTGCCATGTTGTCTCATTCTTTTCTTCCATGAAATTATAGATCATTTCTATGATTTCGTGTTTCTCCCACTCATTCTTCAGGATTAGTTTCCAATTAGTTTTTAGTCTATTTTCCCCCAGCCCTTTATTACATGTAATTTTTATTGCATCATGATCTGAAATGTATTTACCCATTCTATATTTGATTGTAAGGTTTTTATGCCCTAATATATGGTCAATTTTTGTGTAGGTGCCATGTACCACTGAGGAAAAAGTATATTTCCTTTTATCACCATTCAGTTTTCTCCACAGGTCTATCATACCTATCAAATCCTATTTAAAATTTTATTCACCTCCTTAACATCTTTATTTTATGGTTAGATCTACCTAAGAGAGAGGGTCACTGAGATTACCCATTAGTATAATTTTACTATCTAAATCTTATTACAACTTACTTAACTTCTCCTCTAGGAATGTAGATGCTATGCCACTAGATACATATACATATATATATACACATATATACATACATATATATGCACACATATAATATTGATATTAGTTCATTATCTAAAGTAGTTTCCTTCCTTACCTCTTTTAATTAGATCTATTATTGCTTTTGCTTGATCTGAAATCAGAATCGCTACCCCTGCTTTTTTTTTTTTTTTAATCACAGCTGAAGCATAATGGATTCTGCTCCAGCCTTTTACTTATACTCTGCATTTATCTCTCTCCTTCAACTGTGTTTCTTCTAAACAATATATTTTAGGATTTTGGCTTTTAAATCCACTCTGCTATCTACTTCTATTTTATGGGAGAGTTCATCTCATTCACATTCACAGTTAAATTACTAACACTATTTCCAGCTATCCTATTTTCCCCAAGTTATACTTTTTTCCCCTCTTCTTTCATACTTTCTCTTCATCAGTGCTTTGCTTCTGATCACTACTTCCTTCCATCTAATTGCCCTTTTTATAATCCCCATTTCTATCCCTTTCCCCTTCTACTTCTACTCTATTAGCCTCCTCCTATCCTTTCCCCTCCTACACCTCTATAGGGCAAGACAAGTTGCTGTAACAAACTAAGTATATTCCCTCTTTGAGCCAAATCTAATGAGATTAAGGTTCAAACAATACTTATCCTTCTCCCTTCTTTCTCTACAATAGGTCTTTTTCTCTCTTCATGTAATTTAACCTCACCTTTCTTTTTCTCCAAGTACAATCTCTTTTCTACCCCAAATTTCTTTTTTATATCATTCAAATATATCACTCAATTGAGTATATTCCTTCTTACTATCCAAACAAAGGTATAGTTCTCAAGAGTTATTAGACTTATCTTTCCATGCAATGATGTAAATATTTTAACCTTTAAAAAACATAATTTTTTTTCTTCTCTTTTAATGCTTCTCTTGGGTCTTGTATTTGATGATCAAATTTTCTGTTAAATTCTGTTCTTTTTATTAACAACTGATTGAAAATCCCTTATTTCATTGAATATCCATCTAGTCCCCTGAAAGACAATGTTTATTTTTGCCGAGTAGTTGATTCTTGGTTGTATTCCAAACTCCTTTGCCTTTGAGAATATCATATTCCAGGCCCTTCAATCCTTTAAAATGGAAGCTGTTAGATGCTGGTTAGTCCTAATTGTGGCTCCTCAATTTTTAAAATTGTGGCTACTTGCATTATTTTCCCCTTGATCTGGTAATTCTGATATTTAACTTGGAGTTTTCATTTTGAGAGCTCTTTTAGGAGGTAATTGGTGGATTCTTTTAACGACTATTTTACCCTCTGGTTCTAAGTTGTCAGAGAAGTTTTCCTTCATGAGTTTTTCTTGATGATTTCTTCAAAGATGTTGTCCAGGATCTTTTTTTTTCATAGTGGCTTTCAAGTAGTCCAGTAATTCTTAGATTGCTATTCCTGGATCTATTTTCTAGGTCAGTTGCTTTTCCAATGAGATATTTTACATTTTCTTCTTCTTCTTCTTCTCCTTCTTCTTCTTCTAATCTTCTTTCTCTTCCTCTTCTTCTTCTTCTTCTTTTAATCTTCTTTCTTGGTTTTATTTAATGCACTCTTGATGTCTCATTGAGTCATTCACTTATATTTATCCAATTTTAATTTTTAGTGAATTATTTTCTTCAGTTAGCTTTTTTACCTCTTTTTTGCATTTGGCCAATTGTACTTTTAAAGGAGTTGTTTCGTTCATTGGATTTTCTTTTCCATTTCACCAATTCTATTTTTTAAGAAGTTGCTCTCTTTTTCCATTTTGCCAATTCTATTTTTCAAGGATCTTCAGTTGATTCTTTTTTAATTCTTCTAAGAGAGCCTTTTGAGCATGAGCCCAGTTCATATCCACCTTTGAGTCTTCATCTGGAAGTCTCTTCTGTGGTCTCTTCTGGGTTTGTTCTTCCCTGTATCCATTAGATTTTTTTTTTTATTTTTTTGCTTTTTTATTAATTTTTAAAGGTTGAGATCTGCTCCAAGGGCACAGAGATGATTGTTCCAAGCTTCCTCTACAAAGTAACAGAGGCTTCTCCTCATTACCTGCTCTGGGAGTGGTGGGGCTACAGGCTTTCCACTCTAATGGGTGGGCCTGGTTAAGTCTCGCCTGTTATACTGGGGTTCACAGGCTCACTATTTGCGTTCTATAATTGCATTGTAGTCTCACAGCTAATATGCTAACACACTGACTTTCTGAACCAGGACAGAGTAGTCAATGGTGTTGTATTTTGGCTAAGAGTCTCCCACTAGATTCACTGACAAGCCTCTTCATTCTGGGCTTGCCCTCCACACCTGCACTAGGCTGCATTTCTCCCCTGCCGAACTGAGACAGACCTTTCCTGAAGTCCTTCCAAGATATGTTATGCTAGAAAATTTTTGTGGATTCTGTCACTCCAAAATCCATTCTGAGGTTTGATTTAGATTCTGAGGGAAGCTAGAAAGCGCTCAAGCAAAGTTCTGTCTACTCTTCTGCTATCTTGGTGCAACTTAATTTTCTACTTTTAGAAAAAAATCTCTTAATGTATTCTCTGCTATTTTGTCATTGTTGACGGCTAAGACACCTAAAGGTATCTTTCTCTTTCTAGTTTAATTTTCCCCTTCTTCTGAGTTACATTTGTTTTCTGCTTTAAAAGTTCTGGCTAGTTTTTTTTGGTGTTTTTTTTTAAATTATTATTATTATTCGCATTGGGATATTTAGGGTTTCTGAGTGGTATTAGTTTGGAAAACCTATAAATCTTTAAGTTGTCCCAAAATACACTGTCTTTGATAAATATTTTACTTGAAAAAATATTTTCTTTTAATGTCACTTCTTTTTGCTTCTCTTCTTCAAAATTATTCAATATATTTGTATTCTAAATTAGTTATTAGCTCTTGTTTCTTTGGTGAAGATCACCACCATACATCCAAGTTTTCCTGTTCTGCTAACAATCTACAAATTCTGCTTTCATAATTCTTATTTCTCAACTAAGTCATTCAGTAACATTTGCTATGGTTTCATCCTCTCTTCAAAGTCATCTAGAAACTCAGCCTTACTCATTTTCCTCTGTCCCATAATATCACTGGGGTAAGTCAAAAGCAAAAAGAAATGAAGAAAATTGTCATTTTGTGAAATATATTATTTCCACATAAAAAGCCTTTTATTAAGAATAGTCAAATTTATTAAACTGATTATTATTTTTATTGCCCAGTAATGAAATTACTTTATTAATCCAAAATTTACTTTCAATAAAATAATCATTTGCAGCCTTTTTTGTAGTGGCTAGAAACTGGAAGCTGAATGGATGCCCATCAATTGGAGAGTGGCTGAATAAATTGTGGGATATGAATGTTATGGAATATTATTGTTCTGTAAGAAATGACCAGCAGGATGATTTCAGAGAGGCCTGGAGAGACTTGCATGAACTGATGCTGAGTGAAACGAGCAGAACCAGGAGATCATTATACACAGCAATAACAAGACTATATGATGATAAATTTTGATGGACATGGCTCTCTGCAACAATGAAATGTCTCAAACCAATTCCAATTGTTCAGTGAAGAAAGCCATATACACCCAGAGAGAGGGATATGAAATGTGGACCACAACATATCATTTCCATGATCTCTATCAATGTTTACTTGCATTGGGTTTCCTTTCTCAGATATTTTTTATTCATGTAGATACGATTGTTCTTGCACAGCAAGATAAGTATGGAAATATGTATACATATATTCAACTTGTCAAGTATTTTAATATAATTAACATGTAGTGGACTTCCTGCCATCTAGGGGAGGGGAGGGGACTGAGGGGAAAATTTGTAACGGAAAGCTTTGTAAAGATCAATGTTGAAGAACTACCCATACATATGTTATGCAAATAAAAAGCTTTAATAAAAATAAATAAATAAATATTAAATGCAAAAAAAAAAATAAAATAATCACTTAATACACTTCTACTTTTAAAACTGGCACATTGCCTTTGATGTAGTATATATCATTGAAAAAATTTGAAAGGGGCAAATTTAACAAAAAATTATAGATAAATTACAATAAAAGTTGACCTATCCAGAATTCTGTTAATTGGAATGAGATTTTTAAATAAAGGGAAAGTAGTACATAATCAAAGTAAAATTAGGTTTTTATCAGTACAAGTATAGTGTTAAAGATATTTTATTAAGATACATTTTTTTTCAAAAGTTATCTGAAAACAATGAATATTTTTAATATACATTTTTAGTAATCCTGTTAATAAAGGTTTAAAGCATTATTCTGTCAATAGGGACAGCCAAATGCCACTTTGCAAGAGACATATTAATAGAATTAGATTAGTCATAAAAAGTTTAACTTTCTTACATTTTACCACTTTATTCTTTTATAATTCTATAATGAAATCTAAGGTATCATGCAAAACTGTGCACTTTTAAATGAAATCACTGCACAAAACCAAGAGGAAAGAGTCATTAAGTGATTCATTCACCAAGCATTTATTAAGCACCTCCTATAAGCAACAGATTATAATAAGCATTATACCAAATAGTCCCCAATCTCAAGGAGTTTATAATGGATCAGCAAAAAAAAGCATATACTCAGATAAGTACATACAAAGTATATGGCAAGTCAATACAAATTACCAGAGACTAGAAACTTGAGAAAATTAGGAAGATGGCAACTTGAGTTGGGATTTGAAGAAAGCTGAGCATTTTCAGACATGGAAGTGAAAAGGACGACCATTCTAGGTATCAGGTTTAGTATGTGCAGATGCACAGAGGCAAGATAACAGATAAGAATGTATAGGAAACAAGAAATGGACTATTTTAAACTAAAACATAAATTACTAAATAGAACAATGAATGCCTTTCAATGTTTTTTAAAAGTGTTTGTTTTTTGCAGGAAACAAGGATGTATCTCTAGCAAAAGAAATGTATCAATTATCAATGTATATTTTGCCACAATCACAAAACCAGCAAAGCATGTCATCACACCGTTTTATGAAGAAAAAAAAGTATTTTTTTCATTTTAAATTGTTCCATTATCCTAAATCTAATATTAAAAGATTAGTTTAGTTTAGTATTAAAATTATTAATGAACAAGATTGATTATGTTTATTATTATTACATTTGTAAATTTACAAATTTCAGAATGATAAAACATAAATGAAAGATTTATTTTAAAAAGGGAAATCATTTTGTTTTAAAATGTAGACATTCCTACATAGGTTTAAAGATTCTTTAGTTTTTATAATATTTACATTTCCTAATATATCCCTGCACCTTACCATCTCAAAGAGATATAACTGACATAGTCCAGGGCCCTGGGAGCTTAAGTGACCCACCTGAACTCACACTGAGGGCAAGTAATTCAAATCTTCCTGAATCCATATAAAAGATCTTATCTACTATTCCACATTGCCTCTGCATTTAGGTCCTGTGAAATTAATATTTCTACTTCTATTCTGTCAATACTAAGTTAATCTATTTGCAAACGACTTAAACTTAAAACTGTGATCAACCTAACACTATTCTTAGGAGACATAACTATGGCCAGAAAAAGAAAATTAATTCTGCAACACCTCTATAAAGCTTTGTTTTTATAAAATGCTTTATAATCACTTGCTAATTTTTACAACATTCATCCAATACAGAAAAATGACAAGGACCATTATTCTAGTTTATAAATCAAGTAACATATTGTAAAATGTTTTAAGAACATTCTAATACAATCTTATTCTAAAAATCTCATTATACCAGGGAGATGACCCTGATTTTAACTATTTAAGAAGAATGTGTCTTCTGGCAAGGCATATTACATTGGAAAGCATTCACATATATGCCTGGTGACACAATAGCTATCTTATGTCTAAGAACCAATCTAGCTAGTAACATCAAACAAAAACATCAACAACTTGATTCTAGGTTCATGAGGATTTTTTGAACGGGTGTGATTTGACCTGCACTACTAGAGGAAATACAACTATAAAATCATAGATCCTCAAAGTATTTAAACAAATATGGGAATGTATTATGTATCTACCCCAGAATCTATAACAATGCTCCATACATGTTAGCAGAATGAAAGAATGCTTTAACAATGACTAAAATTCTCACTTCCTAAGAATAATGAATAAATTTCAAACCATGATTCAACAATGCCAGAAATGCTGTATCATAAGCAATTATGTGTGTGTGTGTGTGTGTGTGTGTATATATATATATGTTTGTGTGTGTGTGTATGTATATGTATATAAGTATAATAACTCACTTGCCAGCGCATACACATCACCAACCGATATGCAATAATAATTAAGTGATGCCTTTATTGAAAATCTGGGGATTTCCCTAAGTGTGAACAACCATGTTGTACTGTATATTCCAATAGTGTCAGACACAGGAAGCATAATTTGCAGAGTTAGTAAATGTCATGATCTCTTTTGATTCAGTTTACTTGAAATATGCATTACATATGGAAACTGTGTGGAAACGAGGCAATGGTTTAAAGATACAAAGAATGCTACCTCTTTTTAGAGATGTGAGTGAGTAAGTTATCCAAGAACTTAAACTATAAGCAGATGGTTTGAATATCTGTTTCCAAATTGATAACAGTCATCTGGCACCAAACGAAATGTGTATGTTTTTATAAATCTGTTCTGTCATGTTCTATTTGATGTGACATGATGGAATAATATACTGTGTTATGTTCTGTTACCTCTTTGAACATAATGAAACTTAAAGAGGGAAAAAAAAAAGGCAAAACTTTTCTTCCAGTGATGTCAAATACATCATCTAGTTTTACCAAAATATATATATATATATAGACATAATAGATAGATAGATAGATAGATAGATAGATAGATAGATAGATAGATAGATAGATAGATAGAT
>JAJPUD010016309.1:0-24054 GCA_023553655.1 Myrmecobius fasciatus | reverse complement strand
GATAGATAGATAGATAGATAGATAGATAGATAGATAGATAGATAGATGTAGATAAATTCAATGCATGATCAAAGTTCTAGAACTTTTCTGTTGGTCTTGACTCTAGCTGAATATTTAACCTCAGGCAAATGATTTCTTTATTCAGGGCAAAGTTACCTATCTGTAAAATATCGATCTATCATTCATGTATGTTATAAGATTAACTCGGAATCTGCCTAACTGATTTTGACATTACAAGGAAAAAAAATGTCACTGAATGTAAATTCAAGTTACTTATAGCTTAAGCTTACCTATTTAGCTATCTAGAGAAAAGAAATGCCAATATTCTAAAAATAAGATCCTAAAAAATCTATTTGTTCATAATAAGACTAAAACAGAATCCATTTCAAATATATACTTACACATATGAAAAATACTTCAATTACATTTATGTGTAATTCACATGATAATTTTGCTTTTCTGTGATTATTTATGGCCAGCATTCAATATATATATATATTTTAATCACCATTAGAGTGTTAGTACAAAGAAACATGTTATCTAAGTTAAGGTAATTTCTTCTAAAGGTAATAGATGTGAACCAAAAAGAGCTTCCTTCTCTTGTTTGCAGATCTTGGTACTCTGAGAGGAAAGCCAAGGATGCTTGGCTGCAGGATGACACACAATAATGGCTTGCATTACCTATGACCAAGTACTTAACCCAAATTTTACAATAAGTACTGTAAATACCCCATGAATGAAAAAGAAAAAATTCAGACTTCTTCTCTGGTACGAAGGAAGAGCCAAAAATTATTTACACAATTTTTCCAGATCATGGGGACACCAGATCCCTAACCCTGATGATATGGAAAGGAAAACTGCATATTGAGAACATAACTCTGAAGTTATACAACCAAAAGAAAAAGGAATGGAACCCAAGGCTCTTGATTTCAAATTCAAAACTCAGTCAAGCATACCACTGTTGCAAGAAAAAAGGCCAAAGGACACAAGTAGTAAGAAAGCTCTTCCAATTCTACAAGCCTTAACTTAACAGTAGATCCTTTTAATTGTTGTTGAATTCTTTAATTGTGTCTGATTGTTTGTGATCTCATTTGAGATTTTCTTGGTAAAGATATTGGAATGGTTTGGTATTTCCTTCCTCTAACTCATTTTACATCTGAGGAAACTGAAGGAAACAGGATTAAGTGACCATAGCTAGTAAGTGACTGAGGCGGGATTTGAACTCAGAGAAGATGAGTCTTCCTAACTCCTGGCCCAGCCTTCTATCCACTGTGCTACCTCATAGCTGTATAATCATATTATCTAATGATGAAAGCACTAATACTACTAAATAGAGCCATATCTTTGACATTCTCACCATAAATAAATGCAAAAGGAAAAAACAAAACAAAACAACAACAACAACAAAAAAAAAAGTTATAGCTAAATAGGACATATTCAGGAAGAGGATGACAGCCTTGATAAATACTACCCTACCCCCAGTCCATCCCTCCACTCTACAGCACCTCACCCGGAAAACACAAAAAAGCTGTATGTTCATTACAAGGGACTAACATCTAGGTGGCACTTAAAAAATATCTGTTGACAAACTATTGACTTATCAAGAGTATATTGCATTTTCAGAATTAGACATTTGAGAAAGGTATATGTCAAATACTGTTTTGCCTATTAATTTATTTCTTCTTTTGGTTTTAATGAGTGAGATTTCTTTTTAATTAATTAATTTACGGGACAGCTAGGTGGCCCAGTGGATAGAGCACCACCCTTGAAGTCAGGAGGACCTGAGTTCAAATCTGGTCTCAGACACTTAACATTACCTACCTGTGTGACCCTGGGCAAGTCACTTAACCTCAATTGCCTCCCCCCCCAAAAAAGTAAAATAATAATAATTATTATTTATTTATTTATTTTTGGCAAGGCAGTTGAGATTAAGTGACTTGCACAAGATCACACAGTTAGTAAATGTTAAGTGTCTAAGACAGGACTTGAACCCAGGTCTTCCTGACTCCAGGACCAGTGTTCTATCCACTGTGCCATCTAGCAAACCCTACTAATTGATTTCTTTAAACAAATTATTTAGCTGAAAAAGAAATATTCAAGCATTTACAAAACACACCTACCTGGCATGTTAAAATTATCTAAAATGCTGTTACATAAAATAGTATTGTCCTGAAATTTTTATAAAATAAAAAATCTATCTAGTCAAAGACTTCATAGCAGCCTTACATAAAAACACAGACTACATAAAAACAGTTGGGATCTAAATGTCCAACAATTGCAAGTGATTAAATGAATCATGGAATGTTGATTCAATGGAATACTATAGTGTAATTGCTTGACAAGAATGAGGAATCTAAAGAAATCTGAAATAAGGCAAAACCAAAAAATGGGAGCACACATAAAGCCAACTAAATACTCACACCTCTGCTTTAAAAATCCCTAGTTTCCTTCAAAGATAAGATCATGTCACCTCTTTCTATGTTCTTTCTTATTCACTAACATTCTACTATCTTCCCTTCAAATCTATCTTGTACTTATTTTGTATGAGTCAATAATGGCATAGTGAATAGAAACTTAGGAAATGAGCCAAAAGTCCTGGGTTCAAATTCAGACTCTGATTGTGTGGCTGAACCTCAACAATTAACATCAATCACAGTTCTTAGGAAACTCCTAGATTCTAAGTTGTAGGGAAAGTGCTGAAATGTATTGTGAGCGAGGTTTGTCACCCAGAAGTTTCTTTTACTAATGAAATCACTGGTCCAGTCCCTAATCTTATTCCTATATTGTAAAATACAAGATACAACTGAAATATGAAGCTTACTTTATTTGTGTATGTTTGTGTGCACATATATTTTGTATGTCATGGAAATATACTGCAAATGGACAGGGAACTAGCCTAAAATCGAATAGTTGGAAAAGATATGGCTGAAAATAGGGAAGGAACAAAGGGAGCAGAAGGAAAGAGGAAAAGGATAAACATTTATATCTTTATATAATGCCTACTACATGAAAAGTTCTGTACTAAAAACACTTTACAAACATCTCATTTGATTTTTACAACTACCCTGCAAAGTGGGTGCTATTATTATCATTATCTTACAGCAGAGAAAACTAAAGCTAAATTAAATAGAGATTAAGTCATTTGCTCAGAATCACATAGCTAGAGTGAGAAATCAAATTAGTACTTTGGCTTTCTGACTCTAAGACTAGGAGTCTATCCATTGTGCCACCTTGTTAACAAAAAAAGCAGCATATTTAAAAATATTAGAATTCTAAGCACCCAGGCTCAAAATTTAAATTTAAACAAATATAAATTTCCAATTTGAAAATCAAATTCTAATTTTTTAACTTATTGATAAGAATTTAGAAATATAATTTAAAGAAACATCAACAACTAGTTTATTCCATTGTCATGTCACCTGTTAGAGGGAATGAAAAAAATAGTGGGGGGGGGATAATTTAGGCCAGAGATTTTTAATTTTTTTGGTGTCATGGACTTCTTTGGACGTCTGGCTAAACGCCTATGAGGACCCATTTTCAAGAATATAAATAAAGCATATAGTATCACAAGGGAAATAAATATTGAAATGCATTTTTATCAAAATATTTTTTAAAAAGATTATGAATGCTAGGTTAAGAATCACTGACTTAGATGAATTTAAAAAATCTATTCTTATGATTTGATGTCTTATTCCTTATACTTTCATTGATAAAATAATCACAAAATTAACCAAAGAGACATTTTTAGAAAGCTATTCTACACAATTTCTAAATATCTGGAATCCAAAACTATTAAGGAAATGATAAATAATTGTGCAAAGTTTCTACCTACAGAACAAAGATGTCTACTGTAGTAAACTCTGATGTGGGTCTTGAATTCTCTCATAATGTAGGATGAACTTTCTTCTCCTATTCTCTCAGTGAGTTAATTTTTATTCAGAGAAAGAAACTAACTTGGGGGAGTGATTCCTAAATATGAGTAGTAATCTGAATTTATTGCAACAAGTAAAGCCAAATTTTCTCACCAATAATTACCATAAAGGTCCTGTTCTTAACTATGAATATATTTATCTAAAGCTAGGATAAGCTAAATAAAGTAAAGCTGATTTTTATCATTTTAAACATAAAATTGCTGTGTAATTATTCTATAATTTCCTGATGTAGTGATCAGAAACAGAAATACAAAATACTAGCTATGTGTGAAATTTTTGCTTTCTGTCTAGACTCTTGTCTGAAAAATACAATGATTCTTTTGATAAGATGTTTGTCAGTCTATAATTAGTTCAGTATTTACTTGTGCATATCATGTTTAGTTATATTTAAGTCGAATAATGACAATTATCTGAGGATCAAAACTAGGTGGTATAATATACTGAGTGATAAACTTAGAGATTTGAATTCAAATCTTACCTCAGACACTGACCTCTCTGAGCTGCAGATTTCTAATGCAGACAATGGGGAATAATTAAATTCTACCAAGAATACCCCACTTTAGCTATTAAAAACCTTTAAGACAATAATTCTTACCCCATAACATCTAATTTCTGAGTGTTTATATAGAATGAGAGTTAGGCTATAATGCTAGTATGTATATATCCATGAAATATAACATTCTGTCACAAGAAAATTCTCTCACCATCTTGATTTATTTAATAGGCATTTGAGAGAATAATGCCCATTCTCACCATGCAAAATCAATGTTAAAAATCCCTATGGTGAAACTCATTTAAATTGCTTTTATCTAACTACTTCATTTCCAATCTAAACTACCCCACAATTCCTAACCTCCCCCATGTGTATTTTATGTATATGCATGCATATGTAGCATGTTTTTGTTTCTATATACACATATACACACATATATACCTGTTTTCATTCTGCATAAATATTTTAAAGTGACATAAAAACTAACCCAATTGCTCTTACTATTGGATTTGATATAAACAAGAAACCATGAAAGAAAACATATAAATCACCAAATTTAAATAAAATAAATTATAAAAATTAAATTTATAAATAAAAATAAATAATTTATAAAATAATAAATTAAATTTAAAAAATTTTTAGATTTTCTCACCAAATATTATGGTAAATGTTGCTCCCCTCAGGTTTCTGCCTCTCTAATCACAGTAGAGAGTTCTTCCCAAAACCTCTATTTAAAGAGGGCGCTCCTGTCAAACATTTATTTTCCATTCTTCAAACAACTTTGGATTTTACCTTCCTTTTCCCTTTCCCTTGTCAGCTTCCTTTAAAGTGCTGTTCTCCCATATTAGACTGTAACATCGAAGAGGGTCAACTGTCTTTTCTATCATTTATCTATTTGTTTGTTTATTGTGGGGGATGTCCTCAGCACTTAGCATAGTACCAGGACATAGATGTTTACTGACTAATCTCTCTAGCTCAATTTTTTCATCATTCCAATCCATCCTACAGTCTGCATCCAGGGTGATCTTCTTCAACCATGGATCTTATTGTGTAATTTCCTGACTCAATAAAGTCCAGTTGATCCCTTCCAAGATCAATATAAAGTCACCTGTTGGGCATTTACACCTTACTCCACTCTCTGCATTCTACAATTAATAACAACTGGTGGTCTTGCTTGTTTCCCATACATTATACTCCCTTCTCATTCTTTGTCTTTATACTAGTTCTTTTGTATCCCCTTTGGCTTTTTTGACTTCCTCTGAAACTTCATTTAAATCATAACTCCTGAAAGAGGCTTTCCCCCCATCCCCACTTGGTTAATGCCTTTTCCCTTCAGATTACCTTTTTGTATGTACCTAGATATTTACATATTATCTCCTCCATTAAAATGTATGTTCTTTGAGAGCAAGAAATATATTTCCAGTTTTGTTGATATGTTTTTGATTTTGCTTTTCTTTATATCCCCAGAACTTAGCATAAGGCCTGGCATAAGGTAAGCATATAACAAATGCTTCTTGACCCACTGATGGAGTTCAATGAACAAAATACTGCACTCATATTCCATGTTGTCAGTCACATAACCAATTCCGTAAAATATCAAGATTCAAAACCAGGTCTTCCAGATGAATAATAAACTGAAAAATATGGAAAAGGATTTCTGACCTATAGGCATAAAGATCTATGTAATATCAAACTAAAGTATATACTGTGTAAACTATGAATTACACGAAACTTTACAATTTCATTTTTAAAAGTCAGTTATTTTCCCTCAGAGATTTCAGTTATTGTATCTTTAGAATCTTCACCAAATTATCATCTAAAGCAATGTAACCCAAATGTGAAATCAAAATTCTCATTAATATAATACAGATATTGTAACTACATCCAAAAATTTATTTACATATTCTTAAAAGCAATAAAGGATGAGTTAGTTGTATGTTTAAATAGATATTTGTAAGCCTGCTTCACTTTCTTTTTTTTTTTTTTCTACCTGCCATAATGTCTGATGAGGCAACATTTTCAGGACTTCTGCCATCAGCATTAAATTACACAATGGGATCTTGTAATATGTACAAATTAATTTCTACCTTCTTGGTCCTTGGTGGTAGATCTTTAAAATTATAGTTTATCAGGCAAGGACTACACTGTTTCCAATATGTACTATTTTCTAACAAAAGGATTTTCTGAGGGAAAAAAAAATCAATAAACCCAAAATAAACTTCTCCCCTATTTTTATATATCTTTACATAGTTAGAACTAGTTTTATATTTAGTTAGAGAAGTCACCCACTACACTACAGAAACATTTCTTCTTATCCCCCCCCATTCCCCACCTACCCAGCTATCTAGCCCATTGTCTTTTCTAGAACCTAAAATTTCACTGTTACATTTTAATTGTTTATATCTTGAAGTCTTTTAGCAGTATACTTTGAGATATTTAAGCTGATACTTTAGAGAAAGTCAGTTAATAAAAGGTATCAAGGAGAAAGATTTGGAAAAACAGAAAAGAAATATTCAAAAGAAAGATAGGAAGGCCCTGACTTCATTCAGCATTATTGCCTTTAAAAAAAGAAAAAAGAAAGAAAAAGAAAAAAAACAGATTCTTTTTCCACAAGATCTAACACAATAATGTAGAAGCAAATATTTCTAAAATCTATAGATGGCTATTTAGGCTTATTCATTTTCACAGAATCCTCCAACAAAATCTGGATCATTCTCAACTACCCAAGGTTTATCATACATTTTCAACTCTATATATGACTAAAGATAGGAAACAGGTCTAGGGACTAAAAAAGAGGCTATATGAAAGTTAAAGGTGACATTCCAGATTGTGGAATGCCAGTGCCACAAAACCTGGAGGCAATGAATGTTGATTAGTCTCCAGAAGTACCAGCTTATGGAGCCTGTGTGGCTGGTACCCATGGAGCCAGTAACTTTGAATGAATGGAAGCTTTAGTGTTTATATTAATTGAAGTTAGGACATTTCAGAATCTGGCACTTCTTACTGGTTAGTTTTCACTAATTGAACACAATGCCAAACATTATCCTCTGACACCAAACTAAAAATTTAACAGCCTTATAAACAGTACCTCAATATTTACCTCTTTGTCTTATTTGACTCAAAATGAACCAGCTTGCCTCATTACTGATTTTTTTGTAAATTAAGCAAGAGTTGGAAGGCATTCAAAACTGTGCAGGGAATGTCCTTTTACTAAGCTACAACTGTTAGTTATTGTAAATGAACTTGTACTTTTTTTTGGCCTACAATTCTGTCTGTATTCTTCAAAAGTAAGGTAACAGATTTTAATTCTTAATCTGTTCCCTGAATTCCACAATTTCACACCATTTCTGAAGACTAATTTGGTTCTGCTGCTAACTTTTATTTGCATCATAAATTACTCTAATACATTTTAGTACCCAAACATAAATTTTACAAACACATACACAATATACACCTAATTTAGTAATTAAAAACACCTCCCCTTCAAATGTAATTTTTTCTATTTCTGCCTACAATCAATGCTATAATAATCACTATATAGTCATATGTTTGTTTTAATTTTTTATTTGGCAATTTTAATGTCCAAATTCAAAACTATGAATTGTATCTTTAAAAAAAAAGACATAAAAAACAGTGTTTACCTTGAGATCTATGATAAATTTAGGAGGATTCTTAATTTGAAAAGTAAATTTATACATTTCTAAAAAATTAAACAAGAAAGACACTTGTCTGCACACAGAATTACAAACAGCTTCTCATTACAAACTCCTAACAAAGGGAAAAAAGGGGAAAAGTGTAGTAAAGTATTATGTTAAATTTTATCTAGAGAAACAAAGTTATTTACTAGTCACAAATATTTTAAAATAATATTATCTTCTGTCTTTGCAAGACTATAAAGTACAAAGTAATTTCTTATTTTACTAGCTAAAGAATTCCATGGCCAGGTTATTCTCATATTTCAGAGGAGGAAACTGAGATTCACTGAAAATAACTAACGAGGTAATTGCTACAATTTTCTGTCTCTAATAAACAGCTCTATTTTGAAATGAATATATCTATGGAGGAATAAGAAATAAGTAAATGCTTCTCTGTCTCTCTTTCTCTGCATATAGGCACATCATAGTCATAGTCCAAGATTGATACATATTTGGCCAAAAAATGACAAAAATCATTCATTTAAATTTATCCCTAATTGATTCTATAAAGATTTACATCAGTAAATATTCAGTAATGCTTATTTGGGAGGTTTTATGAAACATTAAAATGCTGAATCAAATAAAAATTCTTGTTTTTCCTAATATAAAGAAAATAAAATGGGGGAACAATGACATGTACCTTGTCTATACAATAGGATCAATATGCCCCAAAAATTAATTTTAAAAAAATTTAAGTTTATTAATGTATCTGTAATAATATATTTTGAAAATCAAAAGATCATCAAGAACTACTATGTAGAATGAAATACTATAAAAATAATAATTTAAGGAAATGAATAATTATCTACAAATACATAAAATAACCAAAGTAATAATATTAGTAACAGAGATCTTTATCCATTCTCAAGGGGAGAAAAAGACAAAAAACCTTTGATCCAAATAAATTTAAAAATTAGTTCTAACAAATATTTAAAATGCAAGTCAAAACTATAACTATAAATATTACTGTCAATAACTGAAAAATAAGGTAGTCGATATCTTTTTAGTGAAATGAATGTAGTCTTGATATCCAAACCAAACTGGAAGATGAAATGAACTCAGTGGAAGGGATCTCATTGGAACTCTCCTTCTTCAATCTTCTGGTCAAAGTTCCCTTTTCTCTCTCTTGATTGGACACACCATCTGGAAGGACTCTCTCAACCCCCAATTCCCCTAAAAGCCCCAGAGCATTCCACTATGAAAGCTGCAGGATAGTCATAATAACTACTCATACCACTTGGATTAGCAGGGAGTCACCAATTTTATTATTTCCAATAAGATGGAAGAGCAAGCTTTACTATCTTCCCTGTTACTGAACACTAAGAATAATCAATCCTATCTGGGCTGCACGTATCACCATATGAGTTGAGTTATCATGTCACAAAAACCTCTTCACTCTGATATTTAACTCCATCATGGAAACTTCTCAAACTGGAAATTTCCTCTAGTCTTACCCTCTGATTGGCAGGTCTCTCCTAAAATTTCAAATTTAAGGAGATGGTCCAGGCCAACCATATCTGCAATTCCATATTCCCAACTATTGCCCTTAGTCTCAAATTAACTGTTCAATAAGTGCTTTTTTTATACATTGATTGAAAATAGGAAGGAATTATGCAGAGAAAATTATAGTCTAATAGAGCTATAAACATATCTCACAAATATTATTTTAAAAATCCTTGCAAAAAGAAATAAATATTAAATAATTAGTTATAATGATCAAGGTCATCTGAATATAAGAAAAAAGTTTATATGTCATCCCCTCCAAAAAAAATTATTTATGGGTTTTTTAATGTCATAGGATTGGAAAAATTATTTTCTAACGTGATAAAAAATATTCATCTAAAACTCAGAGCTGCTATTATTTGAAACTGCGAAACATAGAAACTTTCAAAATAAACACAGGGGGAATGCAAGAAAGAAACCCAAATCACTACCGAGGTATTTGGCAAAGGAGAAAAACTAAATATATAAACATCAGCAAAGTAAAAAATAAATAATCTTATTCGTGCACAACATAAATCAGTAAAGAAAGTGACAATAGTTTCACTAATAAGTGATAAGATACAAAATATAAACCTGTTGCCAATATTTCTAAATAACAGGAAAAGAAAAGAAATTAAAAAAAATTTACCTACTTTAAAAAGCATAAAATATTTATAAGTTAATCTACCAAGAAACACCCATTGCTTAAATATACAAAAATATTCTTAATAGAAATATAGGCACACTTAAATGTCTGGAGAAAGAATTATTCTTGATGGTTAGATAATATTAATATAAAAATAGTTATGATGCGTAAAAGAATTACCAGATTAGTGAAATAAAGAACAAGATGGAATTAGAAAAAACAAAATTCATCCAGATCAAAAGCCTAAAAATGTCAGAGGAAATTAAAAAAGGGGGAAGACTACAGGGGGCTTATCACTGATCTTCAAAAACTATTTGGTACAGGTTAAAAAATTTAAAAGATGGTCAACGGAAGAAAAAACATAAGAATGATCTAGAAGTAATCAACTACAAATATATCCAGTGTTCAATAAACTCAAAAATACAAACTATTGAGCAGTCTATTTAACAAGAACTGTTAGGAAAACTAAACGAATTTGGCAAGAATTAGTTTCAGCCTAGAACTTTACATCATATGCCACATGAGCCTCTAAATGGATATATACAGCTAAAATATAGATGGTTATATCATTTTTAAAATTACGGGAGAACAAGAGGAATTACTTTTCATATCTAAAACTAAGGGCAAAATCTTAAACAGACAAGGAACACAAAAAATCATAAAAGTTAAAATAGTTGTTATACAAATCAGAAGACTTTTACAAGAACAAAATTTTAAAAGCTAGAATAGGTAAACTATCAATAAAGGAAAAAATGCTTCAAATATCATTTATTACAGATAAGATTAGGCAAGATTCAGCAATCTAGGTCTTAGTTTTTTCATTTGTAAAATGGGGAGACTGAAGAATATGCCCTCAAGGTCCCTTACAGGTATACAATTGAGACAAAAATAGTGAAGCAAAAGCCTTAGTAGTTTTTAGTTATCAAAACTGAAGTACAAAACAAAATCAATGCAGACAAGATTAGGAGGGAAGCAATAAACTGGGAAATCATCTTTACATTTAAGGGTTCTGATAAAGGTCTCATCTCTAAAATATATAGAGAATTGTCTCATATTTATAAAAATTCAAGCCATTCTCCAATCAATAAATGGTCAAAGGATATGAACAGACAATTTTCAGAGGATGAAATTAAAACTATTTATAGTCATATGAAAAGGTGCTCCAAATCACTATTGATCAGAGAAATGCAAATCAAGACAACCCTGAGATACCACTTCACACCTGTCAGATTGGCTAAAATGACAGGAAAAGTTAATGATGAATGTTGGAGGGGTTGTGGGAAGGCTGGGACACTGATGCATTGTTGGTGGAGCTGTGAACGGATACAGCCATTCTGGAGAACAATTTGGAGCTATGCTCAAAAAGTTATCAAACTGTGCATACCCTTTGACCCAGCAGCATTTCTATTGGGCTTATATCCCAAAGAAATCATAAAGGAAAGAAAAGGCCCCACATGTGCAAGAATGTTTGTGGCAGCCCTTTTTGTAGTGGCTAGAAACTGGAAATTGAATAGATGCCCTTCAATTGGAGAATGGCTGAATAAATTATGGTATATGAATGTTATGGAATATTATTGTTCTGTAAGAAATGACCAGCAAGATGATTTCAGAGAGGCCTGGAGAGACTTACATGAACTGATGCTGAGTGAAATGAGCAGAACCAGGAGATCATTATACACAGCAACAACAGTACTATATGACGATCAATTCTGATGGACATGACTCTCTTTAACAATGAAATGTTTCAAACCATCTCCAATTGTTCACTGAAGAAAGCCATATACACCCAGAGAGAGGGATGCGAAATGTGGACCACAACATAACATTCTCATACTCCTTGATTGATGTTTGCTTACATTGTGTTTCCTTTATCTGATATATCGTTCGTGTAGATAAGATTTTTCTTGCACACCAATGATAAGTTTGGAAATATGTATACATATATTCGATTTGCCAATATTTTAACATAATTAACATGTAGTGGATATCCTGCCATCTAGGGGAGGGGTGGGGAGTTGGGGGGAAAAATTTGTAACGGAAAGCTATGTAAGGGTTATTGTTGAAGAATTACCCACACATATGTTATTCAAATTAAATAAAAATTTAAAAAAAAAAAAAACTGAAGTACAGTTTTGCTCTAAGCCACTAAAACTTGTTAACTACACTAAGGCTTTTAAAACATCCTTCATATGAAATCAAGAATTATTCCTTCTGGCAACATAGGATCACAGATTTAGAACAAGAAATGGACCTTAGTGATCATTAAGTCAAACCCCTTCATTTTACAATTAGGAAACTGGGATCCAGATTGGTTAAGTAATTGCCCAAGGATATCTAGATAAAAGGTATCTGAGGCAGAATTTAAATCCAAGTCTACCAGATGTACAATCATCTTCTTAAAATTATATTATGATGTTATAGAAATGCTTGTTTTATTTCATAAGTTTACAACAAAATAATTTTTAAAAAAAAGAATAAGAAATATAAGAAATTAATAACCATAATAAAAAATTTTAAAAATCCTTGCAAAAAGAGTACCTTTCAGATACTATTATTATCTCCTTTTTTTACAATTGAAGAAACTGAGGCAAACAGGTTAAATGATTTGACAGCTAGTGTGGCAAGTAAAATTCCAATAAAGGGAGGTTGAGACACAGTTTTCTCTGGGGCAAGATAACATTTTATTAACAGTGACTTATTATAAACTGTTACTTAAATAGCTCCCACTTGCCATCTAGGCCAAAAGGCCAGGGACCACAGAATAACCAAATTGCAAGCTAGGCTAAAAATAATCAGTAAATTGAGTCAATGACCTCTCTCAATGATGAAACCTGAGAGAAGTATGACAGCATCTTTTAAACCTAGGTGTCTCTATGCTGGCAAGTACATCATCAGGACCTCCCCTGACAAAGACAAAACAATCCCAAACGGTAAGGTAAAAACAACCCCAATTGAGAAACATGAAGATGAAGAAAGGGGTTGGCCTTCAGATGAGGATGATCATACCCCTATCTAGCAATTAAGGAACATTAATTATCTGATGGTAATCTTGGATAGAAAATTAGAAACATCCCAAATAGGATCTTCTGCAGTTTTATCTTCTTCTTAGAGACCAAATCATCCCTATTTTAATAAAGAGGTAGAAAGTAAAGTATGAACTAATGAAAATCTGCACCAGGGTTGTGATACTGTCAGAGAAGAAGAGGGAGTTTATGAGAAGTATTACAAAGGGAAATTTGACAAGCCTTGGCAACAGACTGGATATTTCAGGTAATGAGAAAGAGTGAAAGAGTCAAGGATGACACAGGTTTCTGAATCTGAGTAACTAGGAAAGTGATGGTATACTGAATAATAGAGAAGTTTGAAAGGAGGGAGAATTGTAAGTTCAGTTTTAGATAGTTTAAGATAGCTACAAGATATTCAGTTCAAGATGATCAATTAAGCAGTTGGAGATGCAAAATTGGAGATTAGTTTACAACTAGATAGATTTAAGAATATTCAACATCAAAATTATAATGGATTCCAAGGAAGCTGATAAGAACACTAAGTTAAATACTATGAGGGAGATGAGGCAAGGACCCAAAACAGAGCCCAGTTCAATACCCATAGTTAGTAGACATGAGTTGGATGAAGAAACAGCAAAGGAAATTGAGAAGGAAGAGTCAGATAGGTAGGTGGAGAACTAGGAGAGAATGGTACAACATCCAACCTAAAGAGAAGAAGAGTTTCAAGAAAAGAGATCAAGAAGGATGAGGCCTGAATCTAAATATCACCTATATATAATTATGTGCATGTGTATTTAAATGTATTATATATGTAAGTATTATATAAGTAATTTTATTACTATAGGGAAATTCTGGTGAAATGAAATTTTGTAATGGAATTTCCTCTCCTAATAAATATCCACAACTGCGTACAGATTTAAGAAAATTGCTGAGGGCACTAGCAGGGTCAATGACTTTCCTGGGGTCACACAGTGAGCATGTGTCAGGTACACCATTTGAACTCAGATCTTTGTAATGTCCAGTCTAGTTCATACACATACATTCTCTCAAACTAATTCTCCTTCTCTATCTATATATTCATGAGTATCAAGACACACAAAAATAAACACAATCAACACTAGTGTCAATGTTACAAGAACTAGGCTTGAGTGCGAGGTAAAATGAAGGCATGGAATGAAAGGATTAGAAATCACTTTCAAATCTAAATTCCATTACATATTAAGCTGGTAGTTCCATGGGCAAGAGAAGTCTTTGAATCAATTTAAATTTCAGATTTGTCATCTGTAAAATAAGAAAAATAAAACTTATAGCATCAACCTCAAAGGAGGTTGTGAGAAAAGTATTTTATAATTTATGTGTGGGCATATGTATACACACATATGAATTATTAGTCATGAAACAGAGCTCATTTAAACATTTTGTTTTCTAATTAACTCATTTTGACACTGGTTATTAAATTTTAAAAGAATGGTATTACTGTATAAGTGCTTTAAGAATTATTTTAAAGAGTTTTAATGCTAATTGATGCTCAAATAGAACTACCATTAATATGACACTTTAAAAATGATACTAACAACTAACAACTTTTTACCACCTCTATTAAGGCAGTTCAACTTAAATGTGACCAAAATAAATGTCATAATTTAATTCAATGTTCTAATGTCTGGAACCAATTAACTTTGTGAAAGTTTCAAGAAGGCCACCCAGTAATAAACACAAAATAATTTGTGTCTGCTGTCTTGTTTGTGATAATTTTTTATTGCTACCTCAGTTTCAGATGTAGCAGTAATTACTTCCACATTCTAATTAAAATGCAAATTGAAGCCATATGTTAAAGATGAATAAACACATCAATATTAATAATTTTTCTTTCATTTGAAGCACAACAAAATTGAGTTTATAATGTCCATCAATTGCCCATGTGATGTCTTAATTTCATTCCTAATGAATATTGACTTTTTAAGTTAAATGTCTATAGGTTTATAAATAAGTAACTTTGAAAACTAGATAGATACCCATGCTCACCCTCAGAATGGCTCCTACCTCTCATCAGATACAGAAAAACTAAGTCATTCCACAAAACTTTAACTTTTAAATGTCCTAATATAGCTAAAATAATTTTTGATTTGCATATTGTGACTTAAAATATGATTTTTTTTAATGTTTGTGGCAGCCCTTTTTGTAGTAACAAGAAATTGAAAACTGAGTGGATGCCCATCAGTTGGGAAATGTCTGAATAACATACGGCATATGAATGTAATGTATATTACTGTTCTATTGTAAATGATCAGCATGATGATTTCAGAAAGATCTGCAGACACCTGCATGAACTGATGCTAAGTGAAGTGAGTAGAACCAGGAGAACATTCTATATAACAACAAGATTATATGATGATCAATTCTGCTGGATGTGGCTCTTTTTCAACAATGAGATGATTCAGTCCAATTCCAACAGACTTGTAATGGAGAGACATCGGCATCCAGAGAGAGGACTATGGGGACTGAATGTGGATCACAATATAGTGTTTTGCTTTTTTCATTATGGTTGATTTCCTTAGTTTTTTCTTTTTTTCCCTTTTTGATATGATTTTTCTTGTGCAGGATGATGAATATGAAAATAAGTTTAGAAGAGCTGTACATGTTTAACCTACACTGAATTTCTTTCTGTCAAGGGGAAGGCAATGGGGATAAGAAAGGGAGAAAAATTTGGAACACAAGGTTTTATAAGGGTGAATGTTGAAAACTATCTTTGTATGCATTTTGAAAATAAAAAGCTTTTTTAAATTAATAAATAAATGAATTTTTTTTGGTGTTCTTAAAAAACAATGCACCTGGCTCAGAATCAAATTTTTACCAGGTAAATGTTATATTGTTTTGCTTCTAAACCTTCGCTTCACTTCTCTAGATCAACTTTCTCATATGAAAAATGAAATATATGAGAAGGATCTCAAAAACGTCTTCAAACTCTAACATAAACATTTAAAAATTCAAATATGACTCAGAAATAATAAAAGGAGATTTTTACACTCTCTGAAATTGCCAATGATTAATTACCAAGTGTCATGGCCTTCTCTCAATTCTTGTCTTTCTTAATCCTTCTGCAAAATTTTA
Organism: Myrmecobius fasciatus; assembly: GCA_023553655.1. NCBI lineage: Eukaryota > Metazoa > Chordata > Mammalia > Dasyuromorphia > Myrmecobiidae > Myrmecobius > Myrmecobius fasciatus. The sequence continues at coordinate 7,690 of JAJPUD010016309.1, read as the reverse complement.
AAATACTCATCATGTTCTTCTCCTCCTGTATACTTTTTCTTCTCTAAGTTTTCATGTCATTGTTCTCTCTCTGGCTTTTACTCCTAATTGGTTTGACCATTCCTCAGAAGGCTTTGCCAGTACTTCGACCAATCAACAAACCATGAGTTTATTTCAAGATTCAATACTGATGCCTCTTCTCTTTTCCTTCCAGATTATCACATTTGGTAATCAACTGACATCTTGATATGTAGATGTTTTCTAGATCTTTATATCCAGCCCTAGTCTTACTGTGTTCTAGTTTCACATCACCAATCGCCTTTTGGATATACCCAATTCAAAAGGCACAAAATATGTACAGCCCGCCCCTGCACTCCACTCTTCCCCACTTCCTAATACTGTCAAGAGCACTACATATCCCCTACAAAGGCTTACAACTTCAATGTCATCTTTGACAACTCACTCTCATTCACCCCACATATCCAAATCATATTACCAAATCTTGTAGCTTTTTTACCATCACAATATTTCTCATATACATATTCTTCTCTCACCACCACATTTAAGGTACTCATCATCCCTTCCCTAGACTATTAACAATAGTTTTCTAATTCTGTACAAGTGATCTTGGAAAAGAAAACCAAGATGCATACATATTTGTAGAGAAACTGTCATCACTTCAACATTGCCATTATTGCTAAAAGTGAAGCTTGAAAATATAAAGAAATTATATCTAAATTTAAAATGGCTCATACGTTCTCTTTGAAGAGACGAAGAAATAGAAATGATGTGGACATAGTTCCAAAAAGAATACAACAATGTGACATTTGATTATCCTGTCTCATACTCTAAACACTGAAAACAAGCAAGCAGTAGCATGTGTCAACATGGATTAAGGATTAAAAAGGGAGTATTACACACCTGTCAGGTTGGCTAAAATGACAGGAAAAGATAATGACGAATGTTGGAGGAGATGTGGGAAGGCTGGGACACTGATGCATTGTTGGTGGAACTGTGAACGGATCCAGCCATTCTGGAGAGCAATTTGGAACTATGCTCAGAAAGCTATCAAACTGTGCATACCCTTTGACCCAGCAGTGTTTCCATTGGGCTTATATCCCAAAGAAATCATAAAGGAAGGAAAGGGCCCCACATGTGCAAGAATGTTTGTGGCAGCCCTTTTTGTAGTGGCTAGAAACTGGAAACTGAATGGATGCCCATCAATTGGGAGAGTGGCTGAATAAATTATGGTATATGAATGTTATGGAATATTATTGTCCTGTAAGAAACGACCAGCAGGACGATTTCAAAGAGGCCTGGAGACTTGCATGAGCTGATGCTGAGTGAAAGGAGCAGAACCAGGAAATCATTATAAATGGCAACAATAAGACTATATGATGATCAATTCTGATGGACATGGCTCTCTTCAACAATGAAATGTTTCAAACCACTTCCAAATGTTCAGTGAAGAAAGACATATACACCCAGAGAGAGGGATGTGAAATGTGAACCACAACATAACATTTTCATGCTCTCTATTGATGTTTGCTTGCATTGTGTTTCCTTTCTCTGATTTTTCTTTCTTGTAGATACGACTTTTCTTGCACAAAAATGATGTGTGGAAATATGTATACATATATTCAATTTGTCAAGTACTTTAACATAATTAACATGTAGTGGATATCCTGCCATCTAGGGGAGGGGTGGGGAGTAGGGGGAGAAAATTTGTAACAGAAAGCTTTGTAAGGGTTAATGTTGAAGAATTACCCATACAAATGTTTTGCAAATAAAAAGTTTTAATAAAAAATAAAATAAAATAAAATGTTCTAAGAAAAAAATAAAATAAAACAAAATAAAAAGGGAGTATTGGCAAGATCAACTAATTTGCCATAATGTCCCTTCCAGTTCAAAAGCTATGAAATTCAATTAGGTTTTGATGACTATAATGCAAAGGTGGGCATAAAAAAAAAATGGCAAAAGCTAAGCTGGAAAATAAAGTTCAAGATGAAGAACTTCTAATTTAAAAATCTTATTTCTAAATATCAGGAAAACTTTTTCCCCCCCAAGGAAAAAATCAAAAGACATCTAAGCACTAAACAAGATCACCCCCCCCCAAAATAGACTAATATCTTTTTTAAAAAAAAAATAATCTACCCAGACTAATTTACTTACTTAGTGCCATACCAATCAAACTCCCAAGAAATTATCTTACAGATCTAGAAAAAATTGTAGCAAAGTTCATTTGGAAAAACAAAAGGTCAAGACTTTCAAGGGGATTAATGAAAAAAAAAGGTTGACGATGGTGGACTTGATGTACCAGATCTAAAACTATATTACAAAGCAGTGGTCATCAAAACCATTTGGTACTGGCTAAGAAATAGAGCAGTCGATCAGTGGAATAGGATAGAATCACAAGACAAACTAGGCAATAACTAGAGCAAAAAAAATAATCTGCTGATGCAATCATTTGATTTCAAAATCTGCTGTATCCACACAATTCAGTCTGTCAACTGGTTAAGTACAAAGGTTAAAATCAGTACCAAACTGAGGGGAAGAGGAAAAAACATGAGAAGGCACTGAATGAAATTACAATAGCTTCAAGTCTACCTATTTAAACAATCAATTCACGCCAAAAGAGAAATAGACAAAAACAAAGGCATTGTACACTGACTGCATTTGGAGCTTCCTTGTACATAAAATGAGTTACAGAAGGAAATGGCAAATCACTCCAATATCTTTGTCAAGAAAACCCCCATGGGGTCGGTTAGTCATATAACTGACACATATGAGCAATAAAAAATCTTCCTTCTAACCTCCAGTCTCACATCTACAACTGCTTAGTGAACCTTTCAAAAAGGATGACTCTTAGATATCCCAAACTATGTATGTCAAAAACTAAACAATATTTTTTTCCCAAAACACCTGCCTTTCTACCTAACTTCCCTATTACTGTAAAGAATACCACAACCCTCCCCATCACAATCATTACTTTCCCTTCCCCCCAAAATAGCCAATAATTGTCAGATCCTATCATTACTACTTTCATAACTGTCTCACTTCTCTTCCTATTTCAAACTGTCCTCTACTCAAATTAATCTTCAAAACACAAATCTATCCATATCAACCATTCTCCTCTTAACATTCAATAAACTTCAGTGACTCCTTCTTATCTCTAGGATCAAATACAAAAATCCTATGTTAGGCTTTAAAACCCTTCATATCCTGGCCCTTGACTACTTTAACAATCCTCTTTTACTTTATTGCTCCTTTCCTTCTCCCTAAGTATTCTGACATCTAAGTACACTGGCCTGCTCATGATCAGTAACAATGCTTTGCCTTTCTTTTTATATTCAGCATTTAACATAGTGCCTGCCTGACTTAAAAGCAGGTAGTATTTAAATGCTTGTTGCCTGCTTGCTTACTAGACTTAGAGCTGGTTCTTTTGCCTCCAATTCATCCACCATATAAACTATCAAAAATCATCTATCTAATGCACAGATCTGGCCATGGTATTAAGTCAAAAAACTTGAATTGCTTCCTAATGATTATAGGACAAAATATAAACTACTTGAGTCTCTATATAATCTAGATCCAACCTTTTTGGCCTTGTTATACTACTACTCTTCAAAGGCTTTCTACTCTGAACTATAAGTGCTACCTCCACAGCCAGAGTACTCTTCATTCTATGGAATTCTACATTCTATACATGTCCTTGCCCTGTAATTCCATGAAGTGAAATTTTTCTCTTCCTAGCTCAAAAGCCATTTTTTGTACCCTCCTTTTTCAGGCATTCCTGTTTCTTCCACTTGAACTGATCTCTTCTTCTGCAAATATTCCTAATGAACTTCATTTTGTCTTTGCTCTATCACATTCTACCTCATATTATATCTATCTATGAAGATGCTTATTAAATTGTAAATTTTACAAGGCAAGGCCTGCATAATTTTAATAATCCATGAGTTTCTAACTCTTATGCCTAACATTTAATAAACATAACACATACAATTAATTATAGTACCCAGAAAAAGAGACCACAGCCAAATCAACTTACTATGTGCTAAGTTACAAAGAAAAGTAGTTTTGTTATAATCTACTCTATCCTGGTAAGATACTATATGGGAGTCTTAATGATGAAGACATTTTAGGAAGGCTATCTATGAGTTAGAGCCTATCCAAAGGAAAGCCACCAGAATGGCAAAGTTGAAAACATGCTAGTATTAAGATACTGGGAATATTTAGTGTAAAGAATAAAAGACTGTCTAGAATTATATTCAGACATCACATAGAAGAAATATTAGACAAAATTCTATTTAGCTATAAAGGACAGAACAGTGATCAATGGCTGTGAGAAAACAAGAAGAAAAATTTCAGTTAAACAAAAGTAAGAAATCCCTAACAATTATAAATCCACAAATTAAATGCAATCATAAATTGGTTTCCTGACTCTAAAGGTTCTGAAACAGCAAGTATCTGATTACTTATGAGATTCATGGTAGTTTTTAATTAGATGACATTTGAAGTCCTTCTCCAATTGATTTGATGACTGTTTGTAATATAATTAACATTTCATGTTGAAATGGTTTCACAAACCAATTAGCCTGGCTAGTGAGGAAAATGCAAGGCCACAAAAGCATGTTAAAGTACTTAATTTGCTAAAAGCAATTCCTTTATCTCTGAATCTCATGCCTATTTTGATGGGAACACAAATTTGATGGTAGCAGAAAGTACTACTCTAAGGCAAATCCTAAACTAAAAACAAGCTACCCTAGGACACCTGAAATTTCCCCTTTTCTCTATGTGGAAAATTCTCTAATACAAAGCAACCTTCATTAATTTCCAATATTAACCTCATTGACATTTACAAGAATATACCTCAGAAAGTTCTTCAACGTCAACTTTTCGTTAAAATGTGCAGATTCTAAATACCAGAAAAAAGTTAAAATCCCATCCAAGATCTTTAAAGCAAAATTAATTCCAATATTGGGTCTATTTGTTTACTTAATTGTTTTTATACAAGGCATCACTAAAGTCTAGTGGTAGAACAGAATAATAGATCCAGAATCCAAGCTAAACTAGGTTCAAAACAAGGTTCTAGACTTAGTTTGGTCTAGAAAATAGAGCTTCACATCCCATTCAGTCATCAGAAATCCATCCAAGGCTCTCTCACTACTAGTGTGTCAGCATTCAGATGTTTTTTCTCATCTGTATCAGTACTCTTGCACACTAGACCAGAGAACTGGACCCAGATTAACTTCTGAGATTAGGATATGGATTCAGGAAGCCAATCATCCATGCTGAGACCTAAACCATCCAAAAGCTTATATACTGGCTAGCCCCAGTCAAAATGCTGCAAGCTTCACATCCCACCCAGATATAGACAGCTAAAAATGCCATTTTCTCCCTTTCCCAATTCCAAATCTCTTTTCTGCTCACCTCTCTCCAATGTTTTTTCCAATTACAACATAAGGCCCTCAAATATCTTTCTTTTAAGTCTTTGTATGCTTCCCCAAAGCTCGACACAGTACCAGTATGTAAAAAGGATTTAACATATTTTGTTTTCATTCACTGAGCTGAAAGGTATTTCATTAGTCATCTATTCCAAGCACATTATTTTTATGGGTAATTAGAGGAGGAAAGTATGCTCCCAGTAGATTGCCTAAGTTTATAGAGGGCCAGTACTGAATGTACACGAAGGGGGCCATGTACACGAAGAGTCCAGTCCAGGTATTACACGAAATCTGCTCTTTGTAAGGGTGTCCAGTTCAAAGCACTGCCTCACTTCATAAAAGTTCTGCTTTATTATAACATGTTCACAATCTATTTAATGTTATATAATATCACCAAAAATACTTAAAGTTTTCTTTTTGAGAAAAGATAACTTAGTATCAGTCTTAACTAATTTTCAATGCAAAACTGTGATTTTTTCCAGACAATATGTCACAAATTTATTCCTGAGGGGCAGCTAGATGGTGCATGGATAGAGCACTGGCCCTGAATGCAGGAGGACCTGAGCTCAAATTCAACCTCAGACATTTAACACTTATTAGATGTGTGACCCTAAGCAAGTCATATAACCTCAACCGCTTCACCTGAATAGTTTGCAAATTTATTAAAAGGAGAGGAAGAAGGAAGGAAGGAAAGAAAGAAAGAAGGGAGGGAAGGAGAAGAGGGAAGGAAAAAGAGAGGGAGAAAAGAAGTTCCCAGTCAGTCAATCATTAAACATTTATTAAGTGTCTACAATGTGCCAGGCACTGTGCTAAACACTGGAAATACAAAGAAAGGTAAAAGACAATCTCTGTTCGCAAGGACCTCGAAATCTAATCAAGGGGAGGAGGAAAAGGAGGTGACAGTATGTACAAACAAGTTATATAGAAGTTTTAATGGAGATAACCAATAGAGGAAAGGGACTAGAATTAAAAATTATTTCTTCTTTCAAGCAAAAGATATCAATTTCAAAATCTTTTAATGAACTATTGCTCTGTTCTGGACCTTAGAAAATACTTTAATGTGTGTGATCTTATTTCATCCCTACATCTTCTAACTCCAAGTGGCATGTTTGCTACTGCATCGTTATTTAAATCCATAATTAAACTCCTAGATAAGGATAAGTTGTTCACTCTTACCTCCAAATTTTCTTATATTAAGTTTCTTCTATTACATATGCAGGCAAGACTAATTTCTTCTTTAAAAAAAAAAAAAGAAAAAAGAAAAACAAAAGTGGGTGTCACACTTAGAAATTCCTAATTAATAAAATTATCTTTTAAACATTTTTAGACAGAACACAAAATAATCCAATCAAAGAATATACTAAAGCAGAGCTTTCCAAAGGAGGATAAAAACAGCATCTTTGAAATCTGAATGTTTACATTTGGACTTAAGAATCTTATTTAATCTTTTGAGTATTAGTTATGAATAATATGGAAAAGTTTCACAAGAAAATAAAAAAACTGGAATCTAATATATGTGAAAGGAAGAAGATTATGCATAAGAAATTACATTTCTTATTAGAATGTAAGGAGTTAGGTTGATTTGGGATATATAAAACATTCAAATAATTCAATAGATTTAGTTGAACATTTATTTTCCTAACTAAAGTGATGTAAGCATGATCACCAGAATATGTTTAAACTTAACATTCCATGTCTCAAGCCTGAAGCATTCCAAGTTGCGTTAATTTTTTTAAAACACTATAATTACATGCCAGACCTCCGGATGTAAACTTTAATTAAAGGCCATAAATGGAATGAGCATGTTCTGTGCTGCAACTGTTGCTATGTTTTTCAATTATTTCTTGAGTACCATCTTTTATTATGATTTCTAGAATATGCTTTCTTTTCTTCAGTAATAAAAATGGAACCACCACATCTAAACTGTAATGAAGATATAGAAATAGCACAAAAAATGAGATGAGCAACAGGACCAAGAACATCCAGAGGAATTCTACAATGCAAAAAAAAAAAAAAAACCAAAATTATGAGAGTTACCATCTCAAGACATCCGAAAAGGGGAGAATATCAAAAACTTCATTAATATCTTAGACCTTTTTACTACTCAAAGAAAATGACTAAGAAAATATCAATAAGTAACTATATGCTTATTTTCCCATCTCTACAAAATCTACATAAAAACAATATATACATACACATATATCAAAAATCTATGATGGGGGGGAGGGGAAAGAAGTGCAGCTAGGTGGTGCAGTGAATAGAGC
>JAJPUD010016308.1:19448-34532 GCA_023553655.1 Myrmecobius fasciatus | reverse complement strand
ACACACACACACACACACACACACACACACACACACACACACACACACACACATTCCCCCAATTGTTAGTATAGTCCCATTACAGTGGTCTGGTATTGAGTTGGTTCACACATAGTATTGGTTTTTCTGGCTCCAGCACTCAGCCCTCGTACTGAGGAAGCTCTTAATACTTCACAGTTAAATTTCATCCCCTTGAAGGGCAGGATCTAGTTTCATTTTGGCCTTTGTGCCCCTATGTTTGTGATTAAAATGTGTTTATTAGATTGAATTAAAAATCATTTGCCTCATTAATTCTATAAGTATCTGTTAAGTGCCTACTGTGTGCCGGGCACTGGGAACACCTTGATTTCAGAAGGGTGGTCCCTGTCCTAAAAGACTCACATTCTCAAAGATGCCCTAGGATGTGTCCACAGGTGTCATCTAGGGCAGGATGTATTAAAAGGGTGAAGGAGGGATCTAGCCCAAAGTCTTTAGAAATCTGGAAGGAGAGGGAGATTATATTCAGGTGGAGAGAAGGTGTGAACCTTAGGGTTTGCCTTTAAGAAATAGAAAGACCCCAACTGTGGAAATAAAAAGAAGAGGCAGCATCCTCCACCTTTTCAGACACAAGGGCAGCTTCTCCCTTGGTGCTGGAGTGATACTGAGTGTGGACCACCTGCCAGCTCTCACTACATGACTGTCTGCATTTGCCTGTGTAGTATGTGTGTGTGTGTGTGTGTGTGTGTGTGAGTGTGCATTTGAGAGTGGATGTCTCTGTGCTCTGTGTGTGTGTGTGTGTGTGTGTGTGTGTGTAACACAAGACTTGGCTTTAGAAAGCCTTGTTTGAATCTTGCCCCAGATGCTCTCAGAGAACTTGTTGACCCTCCAGAGTCCTATTTGCCCTCCTGCCCCCCAGGAGTGCATTGAGGAGAGCGCTCGGTGAACCTGATGGCGTTCTAGCCATGGGAGACACTGTTCTTTATTTGGCTGGAAAGTTTTCAGGAACAAAGGGGTTTGGGTGGACCAGACCAGCCATCCAGGGAAAAGTGTCCTCAGGTTAGCGGGAAGCCAGGAGGATGGGCTGGTTGGTGGTGTAAGTAGGCCTGAACTAAGACCCCTAGGTCTGATGCTTGGACTCCTGGAGATTGAAGAGTGTTGGGACCAGAAGCCAAATTGCACAGGGACTAAAGAGAGAGTGGGCAGTGAGCAGGTGGAGGTAGGAGGTCTAGAGAGGAGAGAACATGGTTGTGGGAAGGGGGGAGATCAGGGATGAAGGATGGATGAAGGAAGGTGGGAGGAGATGGGTGGAAGGCCCGAGGAGAGAGAGTGGCCCTGGACAGGAGGATGAACACCTCTCTCTGAAATAGAAGAGACAGAACCATATTCTAATCCTGATTCTGCCTCTTACTGCCTGTGTGACCTTAGGCAAGTCTGTTGACTTCTCTGAGAATCAGCTTTCTCCTCTGTAAAATGGGGATTTCCAAGTCCCAAGCCCTAAAGCATATGGTAGCTTTGGGATATAGAGAAGATGCTCAGTCCATAACCCCCTAATGAGGACAAATTGATTAATTTCCAAATTCGAACATGACCCCTAGGACTTTCCTATTGGACTTGAGCAAGGAACCTTAACCATCATCCTCTTTGTTTGTGGCTGGCCTCAGAGTAACCTGGGCCTTGGTCTGGACTTGCCTTTTGCCTCATCCCTCTCTCTTCTCAGTCCTGGGCCTGTTGTACTGACTGGTCCAGAAAAAGAGATGCTAACTTAACTTGCCTCCTTTTGCCTACCTACCCCTCTCCCCCAGTTGCCCTAGGCTTTCCTTCTCTGTTCAATCTCCTTCCACAGAGGAGTATAGGGGTCCAGGTTCTGCTTTGCTGCTGGCAGAGAAGTGGAGGAGGCCTTTGCTCTTAAACATGTCCTTCAAGGCCTTCTGGGACTGTCTTTTTCCAATCAGGAAACAGTCCCCTTGCCGCCATACTTCTGCTTGCCTTTGTATAAAGTTACTTTAGACAGAATTCTGAAGGTGATTCATTATCCAGCCTAAAGGCTTCCTTTCCAGATTTCCAGCTTCTTTTTTCTTTTCTTTTCTTTTCTTTTTTTTTTTTTTTTTGCAGAGGCAAATGGGGTTAAGTGACTTGCCCAGGGTCACACAGCTAGAAAGTGTGAAGTTGTCTGAGACCAGATTTGAACTCAGGTCTTCCTGACTTCAAGGCTGATGCTCAATCCACTGCCCAAGACTTGCTTCTTAAAGGAGCTTTTCCTTTTGGAATATTTTTAAAAAGTCTGTATAGTTGTGGACTGGCTCAGCCCTTTCTTTATAGTGGGTGCAGACGGGTGTGTTTGTATGTGAGTATGTGTGTGTGTGTGTGTGTGTGTGGGTGTGCATCTTTCAGTGTTTACTCCTGGAGAGGTTTATTCACACCCCTCCTCACCTAGGTGCTGGGTGAGCCTCTAGAGCACCCTCTACCCACAGTCTGAGATGCTGAATTGGAGAACATAGTGCTAAAAGAGGGGGGGATGGGGTGCTAGAGGAGGGATACAGGGGAAGAAATTTTGGGGGATGGAGTGTTAGAGGAAGGGGGAATGAGGGCTGAGAGGAGGGAAGGTGGGGGTCTCAGGGGTGGGAGTATAAAAAGAAGGGGATGTGGAATTGGGGAGAACCTTAAAGATGGGGAATAGTGGGCTGGAGTCCCAAGGGACTGAAGGAGAAAGATTGCCTCTCACCCCCTGTACTGTTTCTTGATTCCAAGCCTCAATTCGGAGGAGGAAAGGGGGTGAGTCACCTGCTTGTAAGGAACCCATGGCCCCCCACCCAGGGCTTACAGCTATCCCTCCCCAGTTTCCCCTTCCCATCTTTCCCCCATCCTCACATCATCTCCACACAGTTCCCCTCCCTCCCTCCATACCATATTGCCACCCCCACCCCAATTCCCTTTAAGGAAAAGTAGGACTTTTTCTTTCTCCTTTTGGAAGCAGCTCTAGACTGGGGTCTAGCTCTCCCCTCCCTCATACACATACACACAGTATTCCTTTCATTCTGCCCCTCCTGCCTTCCCAGGGGAGAGAGGATAATTGTCTTCAGTCCTTTAGAGGGTTAATCCAAAGCCTTTCCCACAACCAGAGACAAAGGCTCACATTACAACCAGAGAAACTGAGGAAGGGCCTGAGGAAAGACTGTTGGGGACAATGATCCTCAGGGGCTTGCACCTCATCTGCCTGGTAGAAACAAAGGAGGCAGGCTTAGAGTGCTGAAAGGAAATTCAGAGGCCATTGGGCCCATTCCCCTCATTTTACAGATGAGGCCTGTAAAGGCGAAGGAATATGTTCCTGTAGTTTATTGCAGAACTGAGACCAGACCTGAATTGTAGACCATTGATCTTTGTACTGTACAATGAGTTAGAGAGATCAGCTTCTGAAAAGACCAGAAAGGTGGAAAGGCCATCTAGCCTCTGCTTGAATACTTTTCCCAACAAGGAGCTCACTACCTGTAAGATAAAATACTGAGCTACCATTGGACAGCTTTACTTTTACTTATGTTGAACCATAATCTGCTCATCCTCCTGTTCCTGGCTCTGCATTTCAGGGCCAAGCAGAATATGGCTAATCTCACTAATGCATGATGGCTCTCTAAACTTTTGGAAACATCCATCACTTCCTTGCTCGGTCATTTCTTCTCTTCAGCTAATAGAATGATCATCTCCAGCTTGTCAAACACCTTTAAAAATGATTCGGCTCCTAGAACTGAGCACAGTGCTCCTCCAGACTGGTCTGACTAGGACCCACAGGACCAGTGCAGTGGCTTTTTTTTGTGGATGAGACTTAAGGTCAATTCAGTTTTGGGCTTTGTTTGCTTGGCTGCCATGTTGCTCTGATGACATTGAGTTCTTCAACCTTTTGTTGTGTAGTCATGTCGGATTCTCTGTGACCCCATGATCCACACTGTCCAGGGGTTTTCTTGGCAAAGATGCTGGAATGGCTTGCCATTTCCTTCCCCAGCTCATTTTACTGAAGGGGTACCTGAGGTAACCAGGTCAGGGTCCCATAACTAGGAAGTCTGAGGCCATATTTGAGCTCAGTTCTTCCGGACTCCAGGCTCAGCTATTTATCCACTGAACCACTTAGCTGTCTCCATTACCTACAGACTTTTGTCTAGTCCCATTTCCATTTTGTTTTTGTGCAATTGAATTTTGGGACCGCAGTCGAGGTCTTTGCATTTGTTTCGGTTACATCTCACCTCGTTGCTTCTGTCTTATCATTCAGGGTCTTTTCACTGGGAATGGGAACCCTTCCATTTGGCTTTGCGCTACCGCTCTTAAATTTGAGAAGTATACCACCTGTACCTTCATAGAAGTCACCGATAAGCATTTTGAATAGCCGAGGATACTTTACTTGAACTTGCCTGATCCCCACTCATTAATTGCCACTCTTGGGATTTGGCCATTGAACCAGTTCAGAACCCACCAGATCGTGTGATCGTTTAGCCTGCATCTTTCATCTTGGGTTTCCTGGGAGGCTCTGGTCGATGTTTTGCTGAAATGCAGGAAGCCTCTCTTCACAGTGCTTCCTTGATTGCATAACGCTGTCAACAGAGGGGATGATGTTATTATGGCACGGCCAGGCGGCTTTCAGATGACCCTTCCTTCCCTGGCTACCTCTGGGAGATGGCTGTTTCCATTTCTAAGTGCTCATGATTAATCCCTCTAATGCTTCCAACATTTTGCCAGGTTGGGTATCAAGCTCCCAAGCCTCTATTTGGCAGAAAACATTTTCCTTTCCCATTTGAAGATCAGGTTAACATCTGACCACTTTAAGCTCCACGGCATTCGTCTCCTTTTCTTTCTTCACCAGAAGTTCCTGACCCTGTATCCATAATCCTTTCTGCAAAGTCTTTGAGGCCCCTGGCTCTGAGCCCTGAGCCTGGAGTGTGTTCAGAGCAGCTGAATCCTGGGCGCCTCCTCCTCCCAAGGAGCAAGCTTCCTGTGCCTGTGCCTCAGCCTCCCTCCTGTGTCTGCTGTAATTTTGTGCTTCTGTTCCATAGCTCCAGTTACCACAAGGGAGTCTGGGTGCCTGCAGCCCTGATGAACAGTCACCAGGTGGTGGGAGGAAGGCACGACCTGAGCCCTGAAACAAACAGATTTTTTTTCTTCAGGGGTCATTCAATCATTCATTCATTCATTCAGTGTGATTCATTTGATTCATCTTTATTGAGCACCTGCTTTGTTCAGAGCTCTGTTTGAGGCACTGAGAGAGATGCAAAGACAGATTTATGAGTCCTGGATCCCCTCAAGTAGAGAAGGCTTTATTAGGGATGTAAGGCCCATGTAGGAACAACAGAGTAATTGGCCAGTGTAACAAGGCTCAGGATACTGAGAAAGGATGGACTGTTGGGATCACGAAGGAGCGAGAGAGCTACCTGGAGGAGGTAGGAACTGGCCGGGGTTGTGATGTAGGCTGAACCAAGACTCAGGACTCTGAGGGAGGATGGGCTGCTGGGATCCTGGAGGATTGAGAGAGCTACCTAGAGGAGGTAGGAACTGGCTGGGGTTGTGATGTAGGCTGAACCAAGACTCAGGACTCTGAGGGAGGATGGGCTGCTGGGATCCTGGGGGATTGAGAGAGCTACCTGGAGGAGGTAGAAACCGGCTGGGGTTATTATATAGACTGAACCAAGGCATAGAACTCTTTGAGGGAGTCTGGGTTAATGGGATCATGGAAGAGTTAGAGAGCTACTTGGAGGAGGTAGGACCCTATCTACAGGGTAGGTATGGTTCAGGTTAGTCAAGGGATGGAATGGAATGGGCAGCCTCTGCCCCATCTCTTGTGGACCCTCCTGTTGCCCATCTTCTTGGAGGCTGCCATCCCATCCAGCAGCCAGCCATTCTCACGCCTCCCACATCCCAGGTTTCCCTAGAGAAGGTGTGTAGAGTTTTCTGAGCACCATTTGTTGACAGAGACTTAAAAGACCCCTCAGGAGGCTATGCTGGCAGTAAGAAGGCTCACTGTTGGCCTCCTGGCTTTGCCTGGCTTTTCTTGACCATGTTTCTTGTGGCTGGCCTTCTCCCTAGAAGAGGGTATAAGGATCCACATCCTCACTGCTCTTCTGTGTGATTGCAAGGGTCTGAACCACAGGCTTAGAGCTGGAAGGGCCCTCGGAGGGATCATAGTATACTTAGATCTGAAAGGGAGGCCATCTAATGACCGAGTCTGAGGGAACAAGGGACTGAACTGAGCTCCCTTAGCTAGAAAGGGTGTCTAAAGCAGATCTTCCTACTGAATCTACTTACCTGCATAGGAACTCTCTATGTGACACTGCCCGGAAGCCTCAGGAACCTAGAGCTCCAGCTATCTTGTCCAGGCTCCAAATCACTTTACAGCTGAGGAAACTGAGGCTGAGGACAATGAAGATATTTGGCCAGAGTCACACAAGTGGTATTACCCAAGCCCTGCTTGAAGAATTTCAGTGACAGGGATCCCAAGGCAACCCCACAGCATTAGCCATTTTTAGTACTTTCTGGTCCGCTGCCAGGTCAGATGGCCACTCACTTCTGACCTCATCTGAGCTCCATTGGGTGTGCCCAGATGCCATACCCCCTAAATGACTCCTCAGAGCATAATATTTAAAGCTGGAGGAGACTAGATGACTTCTTCATAGTCACTCAGATTACAAACAAAAGAGTTGGGATTTGAACTCTGGGTCTCTGACTCCACCCAGAATGCTCTGCCCAATATTTATTTTAAAATTTGGAGGACTGGGCGTTGGCGGATATATGGTGACACAAGTGCTTGTGTGATGTTTCCAAGCCAGGTCTGGCTCCACTAAAGCCTTCTCTTCTACCGATAGGTCCTGAAGACAAAGGAACAGTTGCAGCTTTGCCAGGTGGGAATGAGTAGATCGGCTGAAGGAATCAGGGTGGATCCAGTTTGGCTAGAATGGAGGGTGTGAGTTAGGGAGCTGGGGATGGGGGGGGGGATTGTGGAGAGCCTTGAATGCCTAACAGAAGACTTTGTCCTTTGGGTCCTGAGGACTGAAGAAGGGGTTGGGGGCCTGGTCAGAGCCTGGGGGCAGGGGCTAGTAGATCATTTTGTCTTTGTTTTCCCCAGCACCGATACCAGTACCTCACACATAAGAGAGACTTAATAAATGCTTGTTGAATGAATGAATGAATGATAGCCAGTCTTATAAAACAGAAATAGAGAAATCAGCAAAGAAAGAGAAATTCAATTTTGACCATGTTGAGTTTAAGGTAATAGTGGGACATCAAGGTGTCCAACAGGTAGCTGAAAATGTAGGTGAAGTGGGAGAGTGTCCTTCCCCTTGTGGAGACACATGGCAGGATATACAGATTTGAGCGGCGGCCACCTGGAGGTGATAGTGGAAGCTGGGAGACAGGTTCCAGATGGTGGCTTTCTGCTCCAGCCCACTCACTGGTTTAATTAATTTAATAACTTCCACTACTTAGTCTGTGTTATTAAAAAGAAATCTTTAAAAAAAATTAAATGTTACTTTAAATAGTATTGACCTCTCCTGCCAGTAATTCACGGAGGCCGGATTTTAAAGGCAACAGAGGCCCGAGGTACAACTCGGTACCTTTCTCACCATTGCTGAACCGTTAGCGTATTCTTATGTGGCAGCCCTGGATAGGATGCTCCTTTGTAACTCGGCCTGCTTACCTTAGCTCAGCACCAACCCCCTCCAGCCTGCTTCCCTCAGCTGCCTGCGCCTTTTACTTCTCTGAGGAGAGAGTCCTTTCTGTGACTGCTTCCTGCTCATCACAGGGATGGCCTTAGGTTGCCTTTCCAACCTCCCTGCCCTCAGAGCTCCTCTTCCTTTCTCCACATGAGGCAGAAGAGAAAAGAGAAAGCCACGCCTTCCTGGGGCGCCTTGCAGCCGAGAGCACCAAAGCCCCCACGCCAGCTTACCCCCAGTCTGCCCGAGGTAACTTTTCCTCTCTTGTTTCCCCCTTTCCAGGCTGCTATCTGCTGGGAAGCTGCTGGCTTGTTGCCTAACAAAGCTGCTTCTTCCTTTGGCTGTTCCTCCTTTAGACTGCAGGGTCTTTAGCTAGCTGCAAGAGCTCATTCAGGGCCTGTATCCCTACTACAGGATGGAGCTTTCTGAATAAAATTTGTAAAAAAAAAAAAGGGGGTATCATTGCTACCTTGCCCCAGGTGGGGACCTTGATGCTGGGAGCTTTCCCTCAAAGGGGAATTCCCTTCATGTGTCCCATCTTTGCAGGGACTGGTGCTCCCTGGGGTCCTGCTCAATAGACTCCTCTGCCCTTGGTAGATGGGAGGGAGGAGAGTTGGGTCCCTCCCCACCCAAGGTATTCAGGGTGGGGGGAACAGAGCACTTCCTTAATAAAGTGCTTGTTGGTCAACTGGTTGATGGACTCAAGGATTCAAGAATGGGGGCATCCCTGAAGTCGTGAATGTTAGGATAAATTCCCAGGTGGAGGGATCCCTAAGGGGCCCCTGATGGGAATCAGGAGCATTTGGAAGAAGCTCTGATCTGTGGGGACAGTTTTCCCCATTTCAGACCTGGGAGGGCCAGGAAGAGGAGGGACTGCCTGAGCTGGTCAGTCATTTCCTACATGGGGTGGGGTATTTCTGATGTGGTTTGTCCCCAGGGTATGGGCTCCTGGAAAGACTGAGGGTGGGATGGGGGAGGAGTGGTGATGGGGAATTCAGGAAATGGTGTCAAGCCCCCCTGGGATGTCCACAGAACTGGATAAGGCATTCATGCATCCAGGGAAAGGCTTGAAACTTCTTCCTCACCCCCCACCCCCAATCCCACCTGTATTATCCCAGCATGCTTTAAGATTTTACTGTAATGGAAGCAGCTTAAAGCAAAATGATTTGTGGGAAACTTGAATTATGACCAGGCAGATGGTCTCGGTTGGCTCCCTTGTGTGCTGCACCCCGGGGAACTGGTCCACCTTGCTTGTACCGTGGGCCACTCAGTCTCCGCTTCCTTTGGATTATACAGAGAAGCTGGATGAGATCCTGGCGGCAGCTGCAGAGCCCACCCTGAGACCGGACATCGCAGATGCTGACTCCAGGGCGGCCACTGTCAAGCAGCGGCCCACAAGTCGGCGTATCACTCCCGCCGAGATCAGTGTGAGTGGAGCGATGGGGGCTGTTGGGAGTGGGGACGTGGGAGCGGTAGGAGGGGTGCTCTGGCTGCAGGGCCACTGAGAGAGAAGCATGGGTGATACTGGGAGGGGAGCCAGGGGGCCATGGTCAGTAGGACTGTAGGACTCAGTAGGAGTGGGTCGGGTGACTAGAGTCCAGGGTTGTTGGATTGTGGGATTCAGTGTGAATGTTGCCATAAGGGTCACTGAGAGAAGAATCACAGAGATTGCAAGGGAAAGGAGGTGAACCACTGGCAATGGGATCATAGGGGCCCTTGTCAATTGTATTCTGGGATTCACAGGGCTTACAGGGGCTAGTCAAGGCTCAGTAGGAGTAGTGAGAGAAGAATCCAGAGGTCACAGGAATCTGTGCATTGGGCTCAAGGTCATGGGATTCACAGGAAATGGGAATTATAGATGTCATAGTAGGATCGATGCAGTTATTAACCAGTCATAGGAGATTGGTGTGGATATGATCAAGGACATAAGAAGGGTCACTGAGGTCAGCAAAGGAATTGTGGCTGGGCAGTAGCATAGCAGTATCTGGGGATGTCAGTAGATTGGTAAGGGTTAGACTTGGGGGATTTTAGAGAGGATCAGGGGATGAGTATGGGGGAAGTTTGGGGGTGTTGGATCAGTATAGGTTGTTGGATGGCAGCATGGGGGGCTATAAGGAATTGTGTGGGATGCTTTTGGATAGTGTAGAGGAGGTCACTGAGGTCAGCAAAGAAATTATGGCTGGGGAGTATTATATTAGTATCTGGGGATGTCAGTAGATTGGTGAAGATGTTAGACTTTTTATAGAGAGGATCAGGGGATCAGTATGGGGGATGTTTAAGGGTATTGGGATCAGTATAGGCTGTTGGGTGACAGAATGGGGAGGATATAGAGACTGCTGTGGAATGCTTGTGGATAGTGTATCTGGAGGTATCTGGAGGCAGGTCCTTTGGTGCTTAACTCATGCTGTCCATGTTTTCTTTCCTCTTCAGTCTTTGTTTGAACGCCAGGGCCTCCCTGGCTCTGAGAAGCTTCCTGGATCCCTTCGAAAGGGCATCCCACGCACCAAGTCTGTAGGTATGGCCATGGTGGATTCTAGGGAATGGGATGGGATGGGTATATTTCATGGATATGGAGAAATGAGGTTGATGGTAGGATCATGAGAATTTTGGGGGCCTGGGGATTAAGGGGAATCAATTGTTAGAAATGTGTGAGGATCTCTGGGAATAGGAGAACTTTGGAAGGGATGGGGGGGTCAAAGCAGGTCATGAGGTACTCATGGGAGTGGGAAATTGGGATATGGAGACCTATGGGGCCCTGCCTGTGATACCATTTTACCCTGACTCTTGGGGTTGGAAGGTGTCTATGGTCAGTTCTTCTCCTTTCACAAACATTTTTCCTGTAGTCCTCCCCTGACCAACCCTGTCACTAAGGACCTCTCCCAGTCTGTTTTTAGCTGGCAAAGACCTTAGATATCATCTCTTCCAGCTCCCCACCCAAGGTAGTTTATTTTATAGCATCCCTATCAGATAGTTGTGCAGCCTCGCACCAACATCTCCAGTGATGAGGGCTTCACTATCTTAGCTGGATCTGCTTGGCCCTATGAGGGGACGCTAGAATAGTTCCAATGGTTAGATGGTCTCCTCTCCCTTCTAAAACATCCTCTGTACAGCATTGGGTTCTGTCTTCTGACATCGTCAGGAGATCTGATGCCTCTTTCATATGAAAGCCCATCACCTACTTGAAGCAGCTTGCAATATGATGCTCAGGATCTTCTCTGGGCCAGGCTAAATGTCCCCAACCTCAAGAACTTAAGGCCTTCATTATCCCAGCCACCTTCTGCTAAATGTGCTCATTTGTGGTGGTCAGATGTGGTCTGAGGACCACCTTCCTAGTCATGGGCACTACTCTGTCTGCCTGTTTTTCCTTCCTTTTTCTCTCTTCTCTTTGTCTCTCTGCCTGTTTCTCCTTCCCTCCTTCCTCTCTCTCTCTCTCTCTCTCTCTCTCTCTCTCTCTCTCTCTCTCTCTCTCTCTCTCTGTCTGCCTGTCTCTGTCTCTGTCTCATTTGTCTGTATCACCCTGTCTTTCTTTTTCAATGGAGTCTCAGATGGTGATAGCTTTTTTTGGGGGGGGGAACCATATGTCTGGGCTCATGTTTGGCCCATTGAGCTCATCCACCGAAATGGAAGATTTCTTGCAAACAAGAAATCTTGTATTTGTATAGTTGATTAGTTTTTAACCAACGACTTAACCTTTATCCCTATTATGATTGCCTTAATAGATTTAACCCATCATTCTAATCTATCGAGATTTAGAGAGATCCTGCTATCTGTCCCCTAGCATATCAACTATTCCTCCCAGAAGGGTGAGGTTGATGAACCTTTCATCCATGCCTTCATCCAAGTGTTTGCTAACAAAGCTGAACCCTAGAGAACAGAATCCTCAAGGTTTTTCCCAGAGACCTCTCTTCCAGTTGACATCAACCCATGAATATAGACTCCTCATTGCACTGGGATCATTCTGTCAGTTTTGAATCCATCCAGCTGCATTGCAATCCACCTTCCTCTTGCTCAGAAAGCAGCTTTGGACTTTGTCCAATGTATTACTGAAATCTCAGAAGGTTATGCTTAGACAAGATTAGTTGGACATAACCTATTCTTGAACCCGTGTTAGCCTTGATGTTCCCTAATGGCTGCTCTCTTACTGATATTTAATCAAATTCTTGGAAATCAGGGTAACCTTTGCCCTTCTTCAGTCCTATGGTAGCTCTTTTAGTTGCCACAACTTTCAAAGATCACAGTGGCTTAATAAGTTTATATTCCAAACCATTCATCCCTCTGGTGTGTTATTCATCTGGTCATTAAGGGAAGCTTGATTTTTTATTTGTTGTCCCAAGTTAGAGTTTCACTTTCCTGTTCTATATTTTCAAGACTCTACATTGCTCTCCTTGATAAGAGAAAACAGACCCAGATAAGATTTGAGTAGTTCTGCCTTCTCTCCATTAATCATTATCATTGTTCCATCCACTTTTGAGCATCAGTACTGTCTGTGGCAAAAAAATAAATCCTTTTTGTTGTCCTTAACATCCATTGACAGCCAATCCCAGGTCATCCTGTCAGAGTGGTTTCAGGTTTCTGCCAGTCTTGGTATTACTGCTGTTACTCGACCTTATGCCCATCTTTCCCCTTCCCCTCCAGGTACCCTGGATCAGCTCTTTTGGCTTTGTGTTTATGTTTCGCTATTCTAAGACGTATCTGGCCCTGGCTTTTCTTTGATTCAATTCCGTTCAATCCCATCAATTAAAATTAGGCACCTGCTGAGTTGCAGAGTCCTTTGCTGTTGCTATGGAGGAAATAAAGAAATTTGATCAAACATAGCTACTGCCTCCAGGGAACTTGCAAGATGTTATGACCCTATAAAATCTGGGTGAGGGTGGTCCCCTTCTAATTTTGTGCTCCCCAAGGTACTCTTATACCTTCTCATTCTGTTACCCATGCCCATTCTCATCTGTTGCTTATATTCTTGCATATATTCTTTATTGAAGGGCTCCTCAATGTTGTCTGAAGGCCTTCCTCTTGCTCTCCTTACATGGTGTACATGCCATGGTGGGATATTAGCCATCCACCTGTTTTTGCCCATCACTTAATGTGCCATTCAGCCATTTCCTGGAAACCCCTCTTATACCACTCTGTGAACATGGCATCATTCTCCCTTCTGTCTCTTCACTGCCTTTCAGTGAAGGCCTATGGTTTTGATTCTTCAGTGAGGATGGTATATTATGATGCACTTCTATTTAACATTACAGGAAGGTACTACCAATTAAGATGTGTTTTTATTTTGGAAAGGGTAGGATTGGTGAGAGTGAGATAGTTTCCCAAAGGCAGGCTAGCCTCCTCTCTTCCTTTCAATTCAGGACCTCCCTTGTTGTCCAGCTGTATCGCCTACCCAAGATACCATGAAAGAACCTTGACCATATGATCCAAGATTACCCTGACCACAAGAAAAGAAATTTGTAGCTGGTGTTTATATAGCAATGTGCTTTATCTATATGTCACCTGGGAGCCTGACAACTTATGTAGAAGGTGCTATTGCTTTTTTAATCTTTATTTTAATCTTTATTTAATCTTTAATGTAGGAATAGAAGCTTAGAGCGATGTCATCACTTGCCTGTGGTTGGTTCACTCAACTGTAAATTATAATCTGAACAATAAGACTTTCTTCATCCACTTGGTTGTCTGTGTGAATGGTCAGATTACATTCTTTTGAGTGGCTGTGAGTCTCATTTAGGAGGCCCCAGTGCATTTCCTCCCTGAATTATTTTTTACAAATAGGAGTATCTGGAAGACCGTACCATTTATAGGGAAACCCTCTTCCATCTTGACTTGTCTGGGATGGCTTCCATTGTCCTAGCAACATCTGGTAAGCAGAAAGCTAGCTCCTTGGTTCATCCTTTAAATATTAATAGAAAATGGTTGAAGAAAGTTCTATTATTGAATCTTTGAAGGAATTTTTATGAACAACACATGCAAGGGAGACACATGGCTGGAGAATGGTTTTTAAAGCTCATTGTGTTCTACTGGCCAAGTCATGTGCTTCTTGGTAATCAACGTTTGCACTTTTAGTTTTGTGACCCTGAATGAGTTATATCATTTCTTCATGCCTCAGTTCCCCATTTGTAAAATGGGGAGGTCGGACTACATGGATGCTGAAGTCCCTTCGAGCTTGCTCTCTATGATCCTGTGATTTCCATGAACCTCAGTTTCTTCATCTGAAAAATGAGAATACTATTTTTATATACTTTTTATATTTATTTTTATACTTTGATTCCTGGTGTGAAGGGGTTGCTCTGTAAATCTTCAGGTGTTCTTTGTTCTTCCCACCCTGTGAAGTCTGAGGTGGCAATGGTTGTTCCTGCGTGGTGGATCCCTGAAGGGTTCCTGCCTAACAGCTCTATTCCAGCATCCCTCATCTTCTCCACGAGCCCTACTTACATACCTTTGCTCTCTTGCCTGGGTCTTTATTATCCTGGCTCCCCCGTTTCTCCCCACCCCACCCCAACTCAGATCCTTCCCTTCTGAGGCAGATCTCCTCCCCCCTTTCCCCTTCTCCGTGGCCCCAGCCATCCCTCTGGGGTTTGCCAGTGACGCCTCCTCTGCCATGTTCTCTCAGGGCTGCGTGATGCTTCTCCATGTTTGCGACAGCTTGATACACGCTTCCCCTAAGAAGTCTGTATCTTCCTGGCTCAGATCATCCGCCTCTCCGGCTCAGCTGCACTGGTTACCTTAGTAATGTGTCTCTCTTCTGGCCCCCACTTGAACTCCTGTGCTTTCTCTGCTTCCTCTCTGGAGGCTCGGGCTCTCCTCTGAGCCATTTTTTCTTGAGGTCCAGAGCCTTATGACTTCTGGGTAGAGAAGGCGGAAAGGCACCTCTTGCTCATGGGAAGACTTGGGCAGAAGGGGCTTCCAAGGCAAGACCCCCTGGCCTTGAGCAGCGACTCTTTGGACCGTATTCTGGCAAATGCTCACTCAGCCTCCACTGGATGGCCTCCCATGAGGGTGTGTCCTGCCCCTCCCACTCCGGCTGGGCTTTAATCCTTAGGAAATGGGAGACTTTACATTTTCCTTTTGCTTTTCCCTGGATCTCTGTGTTCTGATTTTACATTTATCCGGTTGAATCTCATCTTGTTTGACTTGGCCCTGCGTTCTTGCCTGCAGAGATATTTTTGGATCCTGATTGTATAAGCCGATGTGTTAAGCTCTCCTTCTCCGCTTTGTGTCATCTGCCTATTTAATAAGCTTGCCATCTATGCCTTCAGCCCAGTCATTGATAAAAATGCTAAATAACATGGGGCTGAGAGTAGAGCCCTAAGGCACACTTTCAGAGACCTGTCTAGGTTGACACTGAGGCACGACTTGTAGCGCCAGTTCTCACTAGCTGTACGTTGAATTTGTCCGGGGGGCGGAGAGGAGGGGGGAGGTCACT
>JAJPUD010016308.1:0-19048 GCA_023553655.1 Myrmecobius fasciatus | reverse complement strand
CAGCAGCCCCCCTGCCGCCGCCGCCGCCGCCGCCGCCGCCGCCGCCGACACGGTGCTGGGCCAGGGCAGCTCCGAGGAAGAGCCAGACGTGGTGTTCGCCGTGACCCTGCCCCCAGCCCAACTGTCATCCAGTGATGAGGAGACCAGGGAAGAGCTGGCCAGGATCGGGCTGGTGCCGCCCCCGGACGAGTTTGCCAACGGCCTCCTGGTGACCACGCCCCCCCCGGGCCCCGGGCCGGCCCCTTCCCCCATGGCCTCGCCCAGCCCAGCCTCAGGGAAGCCCAGCAGTGACGCGCCCCCCGCCCCGGAGTCAGCCGCGGATTCTGGTGTGGAGGAGGTGGACACGCGCAGCTCCAGCGACCCTCATCTGGAGACCACGAGCACCATCTCCACCGTGTCCAGCATGTCCACGTTGAGCTCCGAGAGCGGCGAGCCCACGGACACGCACACCTCCTTCGCTGACGGACACACTTTTGTACTCGAGAAGCCGCCTGTGCCTCCGAAACCGAAACTCAAGTCCCCGCTCGGGAAGGGGCCCGTGACCTTCAGGGACCCCCTGCTCAAGCAGTCCTCGGACAGCGAGCTCATCGCCGCCGCCTCAGCCGGGCTGGCCTCCGGAGCTGGGCCTGCCCGCCCTCGCTACCTCTTCCAGAGAAGGTCTAAGCTGTGGGGGGACCCGGTGGAGAGCCGGGGGCTCCCAGGCCCTGAAGACGACAAACCGACTGTGATCACCGAGCTGAGCTCCCGACTGCAGCAGCTCAACAAAGACACCCGTTCCCTGGGGGAGGAGCCTGTGGGAGGCCTGGGGGGCCTGCTTGACCCCCTCAAGAAATCGCCTGCTGTGGCTGCGCGGTGAGTGCGGTGGGGGTGGGGAGGAGGGCGGGGCGAGGCGGGGCGGGGCAGCGGGAGGTGGGCATGGCCAGGGCATGTGGATGCTGTTTACCCTCTCTCCTCCCTCTCAACCATGCCTTTATGTCCATTCCTCTGTCTTCCGGTGTATCCTCTGTCCATCTAGTACAAATGAGAAAGGGCTTTCCCTGCCCCAGCCCGAGGAGGAGAAATCACCAGCCTGGCCCTGAGCCTCGGAGCTCCAGGGAGACAGAATGGTTAGGGTCCTTAGTTCCCTTTTGCCGACCCCTCCCACCCTCAAGATGTCTCCCCCAGTGGCCCTCTCCCTGGTTCCCAGAGGCTGGTTGGTCTCCCATTGCCAGCCTCCCCAGGGAGTGTTTTGTCAACGGGTCACTGTCCAGGGTCCTGCTTGGTTTTTGGTTTACTTCAGATCCACTCCCCATCTCTCTCGTGTGTTTCTCCAGTAATTTTATTATCTTCAAGCCTGCCAGTGTTTCAGCTCCCACGGTCCCTCTTCCTCCACAGACTTTGGTAATACAATTCTAGCTTTCTGAATGGTTCTGGCCCCCCTGGGGATGAGGTTGCCATCAGAACTGGGGGAACCCTTCAGAATGGCTCTTTGGGTGGCTCAGAGGGAATTAGACAGGGTTGGCTTAGCTTCAGAGGGTGAGAGAGCCAGCGTGATACAGTGTAAAGGCTGGGCTCGGACTCAGTAATGACCTGGACATGAGCTCAGTTAGTAATTATATGATCCCTCTCTGAACCTGTTTCATTATCTGTCACTGATGTTTGCACTATCTAGCTCACAGAGTTGTTGTGAATAAAATGCTTTGCTAGCCTGAAAACCTGATAGAAATGGGAGCCCGGTGTCCTCTATGGATGGCAGGGAGGTAGCTTTCTACTCTCAGCAAGGCTTTTCCAAAGGGCAGGGGGCTGTCTTGATAGGTCACTGGAGTTCTTTTAGTGGTGGCTGGATGGTCACTTGTCAGGGCTATTACAGAGGGGACTCAGGCTTGAGGCTTGGGTGCAGAAGGAAGATGGACTAAATGACCTCAGAGGTCCCTTCAAACTCTCAAAGTGTTTGATTCTGTAAAAAATCTGGGCAGCCTGGGATAGATGTCAATGGAAATGTGACTAGGGGCTTACGTACATAAGATCTGTCTGCCCTCACCCTTGTTTGGCCACTTCACACAGCCTAATTGCAGAGCTCTTCAGCCTCCATGTTTCCTGGTCCCATCCCCCTTACTCCTGGGGTGGTGGTGGGAGGGGCCCTGCTCAGAGACTCTAATTCTATTCTTGTTTGGAAGGAAAACTCTGTACTCTTAGATTTAAGGCACACATCTGCCAAAGATAAAAATTTTTAATCAAATTAGTGTAAGCATCTTTGCTTAGAGAGAGAAAATCCAAAGAGACAGAAATTCATGCTGCCTTTGAAAAGCTTTCCACCCAAGCCTTTCTTGAGTTACAATTCACAGCGTTCAAGAACAAAGACACTTCCTATTATCAAGATCAAAAAGGGGGGCAAGATCTAGGCAACAATTTTGATTCATCAAACAGTGACTGTCCCCACTTCTGGCTGTACCTCAAGGAATCATTTCCCTAAAACCACTGAATTTTTGATCACTTTGATCATACTCCTTCCCGGGAGTCTTTCTTCAGCCTGGTCAAAGGTGAAAAAAAGAAAAAACCAACCAAACTTCTATTAATCAGATTCATCAAATATGTCCTTTCTTTTTTCTTGTGTGGTCATGACCCTAATTAATTTCAGTGGAGTCCTTTTGGGGCTGCTCAAGTCCTTCTCTTGAGTGGCTGGTTATGTCTTGGATAGGAGTGATGAAAAAGGTTCCAATCAGGATTGATGGTTAAAGAAAGACTTCAGATTAAGTATTAGTAATAATATTTTATAATTTGTAGCCTAGAGAGAGAATTGTGTAGGGTGGAATTAGCCTGCAGCCCTCCCTTAGAACTGTTCCTTCCTCAGGTGGTGGGATCCAAGGCTTCAGAGCATCTCATTATGTCTTTCTTTACTAGATGAATGATCAGGACCTTGTGCCCAGAGAAACCAAGGTGTCATGCAGCTTTTGGCCCTCACATCCCTGTAGGGTTAGTACCCACCTGTGGTCTTGGCACAGCTGGTGATGCTGGTAATACTTCTGGGCACAGAACTGGTCTGAATGTTAAATGAGGATCCTTGAACTCCCCAGACTCTGCATAGCCTTTGGAGCTCCTGATTGTGATCTCGGGCTGCCTGCCTTTGTCCCTCTCTGGAACCCATTTCTTTTCATATCCATAATTCAAGTCTTATTCACTCTGTGATCTCAAAATCAACTTCCAAGTCTGGAGTCAAGATCAGAGATTGCTAATGGAAAAGGCCATCTTGTACCATTCAGACATTTTATAGATGTCAGTAAACTGAGGCACAAGCAATCCCACAACAAATTTGCCTATTATTGATACAAAACTGCTGCCTTCCCATCTACTAGAACTTTCCCTCTGGCCATATTGTTTTTGCACAGTCACTCTGTTAACACTAACTCTACTCAGTCAGATTTCACTGTGTACTGTCACAAATCCCTAGGAATTGACTCCCAAACATGTCTACTGTAACTAATTAATTACTGGAGTCACTACATTTTTTTATAAGGGAAGGAGAAAGCAAATGGATTATAGACAAGCCTTTCCCTTGCCTCAATTCTCAGCCCTAACAGATGTTCCCTTTTATGGTCAGAAATAAGCAGATGCTCGGGTGTGCATTACAGATGTACCTGTCTGGGGGAAGGGGTGGAACAAACCCCCAAGTACTTAGACAAGCTTGCCAACAGTGAGGAACTGAGCCAAACCTGCCTTCATCCTGGTCACTGTTTCCCTGAATGGGCAAGTGGCTTCTTCACCCCAAAACTGGCGTTTTCCCAGCTGCTAGTCCTGGAGTTCTTATCCACGTGTGAGTTGGCTTGTCTGAAGATTGTTCTTGTAGTAGAGCTTGGTCCCAAACTCCTCCAAGCCAGGTCTGAGATGCAAGGCCTTAACTGCTGGACCATCATTCATCTCTAGAGCCTGTCCACATCCAGTCCTGTACAGAAGCAGTCTCTCCCATCCTGGGGGTCTGACACTTAAGATTCTCTTCTTAAATCCAAATGCCAGATCCCATGAGTTCTTGGCTAACCTGTAGAGCAGAGAAGACCTGACTCAGAGAGGAGCTGTCTGTCTTGATTCAGGTTCTCTGCCTTGTACAGATTCCCAGGATCTCACAAATATTCAGAGACAATGGCTAGAATGTGTCCCCAAAACTCTTCATTACATTTTGACATGTGAGATTTTTTGAAAAATTAACATGTGTTTAATTTCTATCAGCACTAAGTGTTGTCCCTCTCTCTCTTGTGTGTGTCTCTGTTCATTCCTGTTTGCCTATCTGTCCCCATTATCCATCCATCCATTCCTTTGTTTCCCTGTCTGTCCCCTCTCTCATTCCTAAAGAGCCTTCTGTTATTTCCATTCATTCCAGCTGGCCATTCCTCTCTGATCACATCTGTCCATCCTGCTGCTGGGCTTGGTCTCTAGTGTCTTATGCTGTGAGTCAGATGGGATGAAGGCTTCCAAACTGTGCCTCTTAGAAAGGGGGCAATTGTGGGTTTATGCTAGAGTCCTGGAGATGAGAGCCTAAGGAAAGGCTGGGTTGAGGACCAAGGACTTTGGTAGGAGAGGGCAATTGGCTGTGTATCTTCCTGGGAATGCAGAGATGGCTTGACCCTATAACCTTCCATCAATATGCTAGACAGAAGGAAGTATAAGGAGATCTAACTCCTGCCTTTGGGGGCTGCATTACTAACACTCCTGCCCTTGGGCAAACCCAATTTTGTGGAATAGATTTGCAGTAGTAGTGAAAAGGCAAGAAGTGGAATAATACTGCTCTGTATTGTGAGGCTTTCTCTATATCTTCAGGGAACCTCCATTCTCACAAGTTGGAGAAGCAAAAGCAGGCCCCCGGGCCCAGAAGCCAAATAAAATAGCTTCAGTCCCATGAACAAAATCTCTTCTCATGCCTTTGTCCCTTTCCTCAGTACCTGCCCCACCCTGGTCATCATCCCTTCACCTTCCTAGGAGTTCATGCTCCTCCAGGGGATTTTAGCATTGTCCCTGTGAAATTCAGCCCTGGATCCTCCAGTCTTGAGGAAGTGTTGGGGTGACAACCCTTCCTTCCTTTCACCAACAGAGTCCCCAGTCTCTGCTCTCCTTCCCCCACCCCTCCAGCAACTCAGAGGCTTCTCTCCCTTCTACAAGGCTCTGAAATCCTGCCACACTGGATTGGAACCTTTGAGCTCAACTTCACTGGAACCTAAGATTGGGGGAGCCTCTATCTGGTCCCAGGGGAGCTTTTCCTTGAATTAGGCTGTCAACCATAATCCCTGCTAATGGGATACCAGGAGGTATCCTCTCCTACACCTTGCACTATTGAAACTTCTGCTACTAGAGACTCTTTCCTCCTGCTTCCTTCCCAAATAAGTCTTCCCTTTGTTCCTTCTCTTGTGGCTTTAGCTTTCAGGCTATAAGCAACATAAGGGCCCCATAGTTGAGAAGGGGAAGACCTTCATCAGGTGCCAATGTGCCACCTGGGTTCACCTCCCAGATTCTTGTTTGGACTCTCCATCCTTCAGAATGGTGCCCGTCTTCTAGATATAGTGCATCTCCCTTTGCTCAGCCCTGTATATCTGGTCCATGGACTTTCAACTCTGGACTGCTCTGTGAGTTTGGCAACCCTATTCATCCCCATTCCTTCCCCTGCTGGGTGATCTCACAGCATTTCTCAGATTTGACCCCCAGATCTTTTCCCTATCCCCCAGTGACCTTCCTGTGTCCCACTCCAGAGCATGCTGAGTCCTTCAGTCTCCCATTCTTGCCTCTGGCTTCTGGATACCTCTTCCCTAAGGACTTTTTCCTTTCAGACCTTGCAAGTGCAGATGCTAAGGCTGAGAGCCAGGAGAGCATGGCTGGCAGATAAAAAAGAACCAGCTGGCCAGTGGGTTGGATTGTTGCGGGTTCTAAGGCTCAGTGCTTGTGCCTGGAAAAGTTGGTTGATTTTTCCTAAGCATTTTCCTAAGAGAATATGAAGGGATGCTGGAAAAGCAGGGGGAGAATTGAAGGAAGAAGGGCAAGAAATACATGCGTGCATCAGTTTTGTACATTTTACAACCAATTCCAGCCAATTTTCTGCCTGACCCTAGTTTGCAACTCTCTATATGCATATTGCCATATTCTTACTCTCCCTACTGTCCCCTCCTCTCCCCCAGAAAGAATCCCTTGCTGAAGGGGAGCTGGACAGGATTCTTCCATACCTTGAATCACTTTGCCCTTCACTCTTTGCTGTGTTTGGCATGAGGCCTCAGCACTTATGTTTCTGGGAAGATCAGCTGCCTCTTCCCCAGCTGTGTAAAACAAAGGTTTTATTTTGTTTTGTTCTATTCTTTAAAAAAAAAAAAAACCAACAAAAAAAGCCTCACTCCTGCGCGTATGCTCCCATCCTTCACTTGGGTTTGGGAGAACTGTCTCTTGCCACTCCCCTTTTAGATGATGGAATATGCTGTCTCCCCTCTCTTCATGAGTCCAAATGTCAACTGATCCACCCCGTAGCCTGGAGAGAGTCCATCATGAGGGGCTAGCCATTAGCCCTGCCCCCTTCCCATAGCCTGATTGCCATTCAGGGCTTTGTCTTTGAGCAAAGACTTTGTTCAGCCATTCTCATCCTTCAGCATCCTGTCCTGCTAAAGTCAAGGACTTCCTGATGGGGTTGGCCATGGAGCAAGCTCTTCTGTCTTCAGAAGCATTTGATGACTTGAGGTACCCTCTCTGGTCTGTTTTGTTGGCCCATGGGTTGAAGATGCGACTATAGGTTACCAAGTTGTAATATCAATGGCCCACTGTTCCCCCCCCTTGAATCTATTGCCTTTCCTTTGTTTTTTTTTAAATGGATGCTCTGCTTCCTGTTATATCCCTTCCTTGCTACTCCCAAGCCCAAAAAGGCTTCCCTCATAACAAAGAAAAACAAATAAAACAATTCAACAAAATCACCCAAGACTAACAGTACATGGAACACTTGATATCCAGAAGAGCCCTACTGCTAAAACCAAAAAAAAAAAATGCATTTTCTCATGTCTTCTTACAGAACCTAGCTGGGTTATTATAATTACAGTGTTAAGATCTTTTTTTTTCTTTTGTCATATTCATTCTTTATATTGTTAACGTCATTGAATGTACAGTTTTCCTGCGTTCTGCTTACTATACATTGCATCAGTTCGTATAAATCTGTTTCACTGAATGAATCATATTATTATTATTTTTTAATGGCACAATCATATTACATTTAAGTACCACAGTTTTATTTAGCCATTCCTCAGTTAATCAATGAACGCCCACTTTGTTTTTAGAGTTTTTTTTCCCAGCCACAATAAGTGCTGTGATTAACATTTTATGTAAATGGGATGTTTCTCTCATTCTTACCTGGGGGACTGTGTGCCCAGCAAAAGGATCAAGTTACTCAAAGCCTCAATGTCCTTATCTGTAAATTATTCGTATTACCTACCTTTTAAGATTAGGTCTGTGAGATTTGAACCAGAAAATAAATGTACAATTCTGTAAACTTTGAAGTAGCATTATTATTCTTTTCCCCAAAGGAAAGCATGGAACACTTAGCCAAAAGTTCACTAAATCCAAATATCCTGGATCCACAGCACTCTTTTGAATATACCATCTAGTTCTGTTAACAAAGTCAATGAGAATTCCAATCTGGATCTTGGTAAATCACTCCTTCCTTTGCTATATGTTTAACAACCATCTTTTCTATCCATTAGAGAATTTTACCAGGAATGGACTTCATGCTCACTGACCTATAGTTCATAATCTACATTCTCTTTCCCTCTTTTTTTTTTTTTTTAGATTAATGTGACATTTGTCATCCTTCAGTCTTGTGGTGGTACTCCTATTCTGCATAGCCTTTGGAATATCAAATCCCTAATGATTCATCAATGGTAGGGTTTACCACCCTTGAAATTGGCCTTATTAAGACTGTTTCACAGGTTTAAGGTTCATCTTTTATTACCTACCTTTGATTCTATCTTCTGCAAATCTTTTATTTTTTAAAATAAATTTGTGATTGGTATCTTTTGGTTTCATATCACCCTCATTTCATGATGTTTCATATCCCACCTCCCTCCTGAAGACAGAACATCCCATATAACCCAAGAACAACCACAGCAAAAAAAGGGAAAAAACCCAGTTCATCAACATTAACCAACTCCTAGGAAAAAATTGGTGTTATGGGCAATGTTCCTCACCCAGAGCTTCCTACCTCTGCATTGAAAGGAAGAAGTTATCATATCTCTTCTTTGGGGTCAGGCTTGCTTATGATAATTTCACATTGTGTTGTGTCAGTTGTTTTGTTTTTGTTGTTCAGATATTGTTCTTGACAAGATAACATTGCTGGAGTCATCATGATGTTTGTTTTCCTGGTTCTTCTTTCTTGATTATGCCTCTGTTTATATATACTTTCCCATGCTTCTTAGTATTCATTGTACTCCTCATTTCCTTGAGCACAATGATACTCGTGATATTCCTGTATGACATCTTGTTTAGCTCTTCTTCAAGCAGGGGACATTTATATTGTTTCCAGTTGTTTGTAATTTCAGAAAAGGTTGCTATATTTCAGTGTTGGGGGTGCGCTTTTTTTCTAATTAGTGATTTTCTTGGGTAAATGCTTATCAATACCATCTATCTCAAGGTTGAAGTGCATGGATAGGTTTGTCACTTTTTATGCATAATTTCAAATGGCTTTTCTGAAAGTTTGAAGCAATTCATAGCTCCACAAACATTGCATTAGAGTAGCTGTCTTTCTACATTGATGGCAAGATTGATCACATCTTTGCCGATTTATTGGTTTTGGTGTGAAACCTCTGAATTGTTTTGGTTTATAGTTACCTTATATGTAACTATTTGGAACATTCTTTTTTTTTCCCCTGAGGCAATTGGGGTTAAGTGACTTGCTCAGGGTCACACAGCTAGGTAATGTTAGGTGTCTGAGACCAGATTTGAACTTAGGTCCTCCTGACTTCAGGGCTGGTGCTCTATCCACTGCGCCACCTAGCTGTCCCTCCTCTGCATTTTGAAGGAAAAAAATGATCATTCAGTTAAACCAAGAATTCTTCCAGATTTGGGCTTCCAAGTTTTCCTTTCTAGTGCTTTGGCCATCTTAGTTGTGCTTGAAGATTTCACAGAATCTCAGCATCACAGATTTTGAGGGTTGGAAAGGACCCTAACAACCAACCATCTAATTCAATCCCAGACAGAAAAAGAACCCTCTTTATGACACATCCAGATGGTCCTCTAGCCTTTATTTGAAGACCTCAGAAGAGGGGGATCTGCTGCCTCCCTTGGGCCCATTCCATCTGGGGACAGCTCTCATTGTTAGGATGTTTTTCTTGACGTCAAGATTTAATTGGACTCTTTGTAATTTCCTCCCATTGTCCCTGGTTCTTCCCTCTGGGGCCAAACAGAACAAAACTAATCTATCTTCCACATGACAGCCCTTCAAATATTTGAGCACAACTATCATATCCTCCCTTCATTGCTCTCTTTAGGAAAAAAACAACCCTGTTTCCTTTTTATATCAAGGTCCTTCACTCCCTTGGTTGCCCTCCTCTGGACACCCTCCAGATTATCAATGTCCTTAATAAGTGATGCCCAGAACTACACACAGTACTCCAGGTGACCTCTCTGTTCCTGGAAGCTCCACTTTCTAAAGCTGCCAAAAGCACCTTTTTTTGTTGGCTTGGCAGTGCCATATCCCCCGATGACTCATATCAAGTTTGTGGTCCATACAAAGCCCTAAATCCTTGAGAGACCAAATGCTGTGCCTCCAGGATGCTCTCCTTGTGAAGCTGAGCGTGTTCTATCCCCAAATGCAGAATATGACATTCATTTCTACTGAATTTCATTTTCTTACATCCAGTCCAAGACTTGAGCCTGTTAAGAGCTTCTAGCTTTGCCATCTACGGTACTAGTAGCCCATGTTGGCTTGGTACTACCAGCAAATTAAGTGAGCGTCTCCTTGTACTTTTTTATGCCAGTCACTGATACATGCTTCAAACAGCTCAGGACCTAACTCTAATCCCTGAGGACACCCTATGAGGTACCTTCTGCCATGTTGATATTCAGCCATCGATGACTACTTTTGGAATACATCCAACCAGTTCTGAATTTGTCTAATTGTAGGATTGTCTAGTCTGCTTCTCTCCATTTTCACAAGAATAAAATGGAATATTTTATTAAAAACTTGGCTACAATTTAGGTACATGTTATCTTTTTATCAACTAGTTTAGTAATACTGTCCAAAAAAGGAGATGAGTTTAGGCTGGCAGGAGCTGTTCTTGATAAAGCCCCATTGGCTCTTGGTCATTATCTCTGCTGCCTTTTTGAGATGTTCATCAGCTATCTCTTTAATGATCAGTTCTAGAATATGGAAAGAATATGGATAAGGAGGCGTGTTCATTTGATTTCTCTCTCTCTCTCTCTCTCTCTCTCTCACACACACACACACACACACACACACACACACTCACAGGTAAGGAGGTGTGTTCATTTGATTTTTTTTTCTTTTCGCTGAGGCAATTGGGGTTAAGTGACTTGCCCGGGATCACATAGCTAGGAAGTGCTAAGTGTCTGAGACCAGATTTGAACTCAGGTCCTCCTGACTTCAGGGCTGGTGCTTTATCCACTGTACCACCTAGCTGCCCCAATTTGATTTTTCTTTCTCTCTCTCTCTCTCTCTTTCACACACACACACACATACACACACACACACACACACACACACACTCTCACACATACAGGTCCCTTTGCATGGGTTCTTGTGGGATGCAGCAACAACAGGCTATAACTTCTATTCTTTTTAGTTTTTTTTTTGTCAATCCACTTTTTAAAATTGAAGCTTTTTATTTTCAAAATATATACAAGGATAATTTTTCAACAATGACCCTTGTAAAACCTTGTGTTCTAATTTTCCCTACCCATTTCCCCACCCCTTTCCCTAGATGGCAAGTAATCCAATATATGTTAAACATGACAAAAATATATATGTAAATTGAATATAGGCATACATATTTATGCAATTTATACAATTATCTTGCTGCACAAGAAAAATCTGATCAAAAAGGAAGAAAAGTGAGGAAGAAAATAGAATTCAAGCAAACAACAACAAAAAGAGCTATGTTGTGATCCACACTCAGTTCCCCTGGCTGCAGATGGCTCTTTCCATCCCAAGACCATCGGAACTGGCCTGAATCATCTCATTGTTGGGAAGAGTCACATCCATCAGAATTGATCATCATATAATCTTGCTTTTGCTGTGTATAATGATCTCCCGGTTCTACTCATTTCACTCAGTATCAGTTCCTGTAAGTCTTTCCAGGTTTTTCTGAAATCATCCTGCTGGTCATTTCTTACGAACAATAATATTCCATGACATTCATGCACCATAATTTATTCAGCCATTCCCCAATTGATGGGTATCCATTCAGTTTCCAGTTTCTTGCCACTACAAAAAGGGCTGCCACAAACATTTTTGCACATGTAAGTCCCTTTCCTTCCTTTAAGATCTCTTTGGGATATAAGCGCAATAGAAACACTGCTGGGTCAAAGAGTAGGCACAGTTTGATCAGACAGTAACTTCTTTGAGAAAGTTGGCGTAGCATTGTGCTGGGTGAGACACCCCTTTACTAGAGGTCCTCCACCATAGGTGGAGTCACCACATCAGGGAGGTTGTAGAACACATTTTTGTTTAGGTTGTACTGAATTTCCTGGGCTTTTTTTGGCTTTGAGAGTGAGATTCTAGCAAACCCATGCATGCATCAAATGCAGATGTGTCTAACTGGAGTTGGGAACAATAATGGGACACATGAGAAGTCAACAGATTGGGGCAAGACTTCTGACCTCATTGGTACTGGCAGCTCCCAACTGGGGGAACTCTCTTTACCAATGAAGGTCAGTTCAACTCAAAGAGTATTGCTTAGAGCACTTATGAGTTCAATGACTTGCCCATAGATACATAGATACATAGAAGCCAGTAGATGTCAGAGACAGGACCTCAACTTACTGGCTTTGACCCACTTAACTCTCCACTTTGCCACACTGCCTCTCCAAAGCAATAAAGCATTTAAATGGAGGTGCAAGATGGTAGTGGAAGGGATTCCATGAGGACACATCTTCTGGCAAGGATTCTTAGACTGCGATCCTTCAATTTAAAATATAGTTTGGTAAATGTATTTCAATTCAGTTGGTTTCCTTGGTAATCCTGTGTATTTTATGACTTTTAAAAGCAGGGACTCAAGACTTCACTAGCTTCCAAAGATGTCCATGAAACAAGAAGCCATGCCTTATATGGTGGAGGGGAGGCTGCAAGCGAGATACTTAAGGCAGGTTTTGAGGAGGACTTGATTTCTATACAGGAAATGTAGGGTTTGGAAAAGGGGACCTAATGGAGACAAAAATATGAGAGTTAAAGCTCTTCAGGGAAATCCCACCATTTTCACATGGGGAAACTGAGACTCATGGTAGAGGAACAGAATGAGATACAATGGAGAGTGACATGAAGAAGGGGTATTTGGGAGCCAATAAGAATAGTGGCTAGTTTGAACTGCAGCAGTGAAATAGAAAACTGAGCAAGGGAGGCAGCTGGAGGCCAGCAGTGAGGAGTTATTGAAGGACTCTGGAAAGGAGATTACCTGATTGGTGACTACAGGAGGGATGGGATCTGGGGAGACTGGAAGCAAAGACCCTTGGGAAGAGATTTTATGGCTGTCCACTGAGGAGCAGATGAAGGATTAGATTGGGATGGGAATAAACAAAGACATTTTGAAGGACAGTTCAACAGGATTTGGTGATAGAGGGTGGTGAGGGTCAAGAAAGAGAGACAGCTTGAGATTTTTAACATATAGAGACCTGTGGTACCATTTACAAAGAGAGGGAGGGCAGGAGGGCAGTGAAATGTATAGCTGGGCTCTAGGGATTGGACATTTGTTCAGATATGTACTGCTGCCCACACTGACTTCCCCAGCTACTCAACAACTATCATAAATTTATCCCCAGACTTAGTCACCATCCTTTCATCCACCTCAAGGGGCCATTCACTAAGTTGCCACCATGGGTGACTTCATTCATGCACACAATTAATCTAGATCCCTTGAGATCCTTCTAGATTCAGCCTTCCCCTTCCATCTTGTGATGAGCTCTCACACCGGCATAATTGTTTTTCTCCAAGCCCTTACATCCACTTGCTGTTTGCTAGGCAAGAGAAAAACAGAAACAAGAAAGAATGCTATCTGCTTGGCTTCAAGGGACTTGGTCTATGGAGTGATGTTAGGATTCATTGATAAATAAATATAAAATTGACACAAAGTAATGTATTATTATTATTGTTGTTGTGGGGGAAGGGGAGGAGAAGAGGTCTAACCTGGAGAAGCTGGTGCTTGAGTAGAGCCTTGAATGGAGGCAGGGATTCCAAGATTTGGACGTGGAGAGAATATTTCAGGCAGAGGGGCAGAGTCTATGCACAAGTCTAGAGGTAGGAAATGAAATGTTTTGGATAGGGAGTGTGAATGGGATGTAGGGAGAGTGAGGGGGAGAATAAAGGGAACTGAGGCTGGAGAGATGGATTGGAGGCAAGCAGAGAAGTTTGTAATTTATCTTAGAAATAATAGGGAACCAATGGAGCTTCTTGAACAGGGGGGTGACTCAGTCAAATTCCTGATTTATGAATATTCGGTTAGTTACTATTTGGAGAGCTGAAAGAGAGGAGAGAGAGATTTGAGGCAGAAAAAATCAGCTAAGGAGTGGTCCAGGGAGAGGTCCAAGGGAGAGAAGAAGAGGGACTGAATTAGGGCAGTGGCTGTGTTGGTGCTGAAGACAAGATGGACAATACTTAGCAACTGCATCTGGGGATAGGGTCAAGGATGACTGAGGCTAGGTGATTGGAAGGATGATTGGTACCCTAGGGTGTGTTCAGGCTTAAGGAGATTAAAAGAAGGGTCAGGAAGAATTCTGCTTTGAACATAGGGAGTCTTGAGATGCCTTTGGGACATCTGGGTGGAACCCAGCAGCTAAGTGGAGATGGGAAACTGTAGTTCAGTAGAGAGACTAGTCCTAGATGTATGATCTGGGAGTTAGTAGCAAACTGTTGAATCCATGAGTTGATGGGGGCACTATGAGAGTGTAGCATGAGAAAAGGACACAACTCTTGGATTATACCCATCGTTATGACTGATGAGCTGGCAACGAAGACTGAGAATGAGTGGTCAGAGAGATAGGAAGACCTTTGGGAGAGAACAGTCATGAAAACCTCAAATGAAGGGTGTGTCTAGAATAGTGATCAACAATGTTCTCAGCTCATGTAGGATGAGAAACGAGAGATAGCTCTTGAACTTGAATTAAACACTGGAAGCTATCTTTGGAGATATCAGTTTCAATCAATAGCATCAAAGTCAAGATTACAAATGATGGAGAAAGTGGAGGAAATGACGATGAGTGACTTGCCCAGGATCACACAGTAACTGTCTAAGGTCAGATTCAAATCTGAACTCAAGTATTCTTGACTTTAGGTCCAGTGCTCTAGACATTGTACTTCCTGGCTGACTCCAAAGGAATATGGGAATATTAGGGCCTAACCTCCATATTTTGGAATCCATGACTCTATTCAAGACTCAACTCAAGCACCAGCTTTTCCAGGCTTTTCCTGATTCCCCCCTCCAGATGGGGATAGAGGAGACAATTTGTTTCATGAGAGATGGCCAGGCTCTTTGATAAGAAGTGGAGATCCATCAAAGAGATAGATCAAGGGGTGGATGGGATCAAGGGCATGGTCATCTTTGGGTTTGGTTGTGGTTAAATGAAGTTCAAAGATCTAGGAGTGGAGGTAGTTGAACTAGGAAGCCATTGGGGGGGGGGGGAGAGGATGTTCACATGTATCTTGAAGTTCCCAGGTATGAATTTAGGAGTTGAGGTAGAAGGGGAGTACTCAACTCCATGGGAGAGATAACCAACAGCAGAATACTCCCAGGGTCTTTTGAGTGAATTTAGCCTTTATCAGAGGGGGATTGCTGGATGATAGTGACCTAGGGATGGTCTGGAAGTAACAGTGGGGGATAAGGAGTTTGGTAGTCATTAGTTTCTCCCAGATCAGTGCTTCAGGCTTCCCTTAGGTTTTGAAAAATTACCCTGGGCTTCCTAGGTATACATGTCTAGGTATTCATGGCTGATCAATCCTTGATAGGCTAACACTTTGCCTACTCAGGACAAGAGATCTGTGGGAAATTTGCAGATGGCAGTGACCCAGCTTTGGCTTCTTTCACACAACTTTCATTACATTGAGCTTCTTCCCAGCACTTGCAGAGAGAGAGACAGAGGGAAGGAGGGAGAGAGAGAGAGTGAAATAGTCCAGTTTGAGCTTTAGGATAATCCCTGGGCAGCTGTGTGAAGAATGGATTGGAGTAGAGAAAGCCTTGAGGTGGAGAGGACTTGGAATCTTGAGTTCTACAGTGAGAAAGGCCTATGTGGCTCTGAGAGAGGGGAGAAGGAGATGTATACAAACAAAGGACGTATCGCATGGATTGCAAAGATGGGTGGCTGGAAGGATGGCAAAGTTCTTGACACAAACATGAAAGTTAGAAAAAAGGGTGAGTTTGGGGGAAAAGATGATGAGCTGTTTTGTTTAGGTTGCATTTGAGTTATCTATTGGACATACAGTTTGAAATATCTGAAAGGCAATTGGTGATATAGGATTGAAGCTAAGGGGACAAAAGGGTTGAGTTTGTGAATCCAGGGTCATCTTTATGTAGATGCTGAATTAATTAATCTATTGGGATGTGATTAGGGCAGAGATTATAGGGCAAAGTTTTGTCTTTTTTATTATATATATTTTTGTTAAAATTATTTTCTTAGTAGTATTTTATTTTTTCCAATTACATGTGGAGCTAGTTTTCAATATTCACTGAGTTCCCTACTCCCTGCCCCATCCCCCATATGGCGAGTATTCTTAATCTGGGGCCCAAAGACTCCCAAGGGGCTCCTTGGATAGATTTTAGGAGGTCCTGTAGGGGAAAATGACATTTTAATTTTTACCAACTTCTAATCGAAATTCAACATTTCTTTCAGTATTTTAAAACATGATTCTAAGAGGGGCCCATATGCTTCAGACTGCTAAAAAGGTTCATAAAACAAAATGGTTAAGAACCCTTTTAGATAAGAGAGCTCAGGATGGAGCCTTGGGGGAGACCCTTAGTTAGGAAATTTGTTGAGGATAAAGAGCCAGCAAAAGAGACTTGAGGAGAACAGAGAGAGCCATATGTCATTAAAGTCTAGAGCAGAGAGACTAGCCAGGAGAGGCTGGTCAGCAGCACAGAGGTCAAGAAGGACGAAGACTGGGAACAGACCATCTGGTTGGCAAATGAGACTGGTGGTAATTTTGGAAGGAGCACTTTCAATTGAGTAATGAGGTCAGAAGCCAGATTTCAGAGGGTTTGGAAGAGGGAGAAATGAGGAAATAAGGGCCAAGGGTATACCCAGCTTTGGCAAGGAATTTGTGCCTGCAACATAGTAGGCACTTTGTAAATATTTATTGAGTGAATTTGGTGGGGAGACAAGGAAAGATAGTGTGAGAAATGTTTGTTTCCCAGGGTCCGGCTTCTATCTCACTAATAATCTTTCCTTTTTAACTGTTCTCTCCCTCTTTGCTGAACTTCTCGGTTTCCTTTTGACCCACTGGTGCAGGAACTTGGATCCATCTGGTTTCCTCAACTTCTCTTTTTAGGCAGTGTCAAGAAATAACTCTTTTACGTTTATGCCAATTGCATGAGAGTCCCTACCTCCTGGCAGGGGAAGGGAGGGTCAAGGAGGATGTTATTCCACCTGGTCCCCTGGTTGGTTGTCTTTCTTGGCAAAGTGCCCCATTTCCCAAGGGGTCCATTTCTCCTGTCAGCACCATT
The DNA here is from genome assembly GCA_023553655.1 of Myrmecobius fasciatus. Classification (NCBI taxonomy): domain Eukaryota; kingdom Metazoa; phylum Chordata; class Mammalia; order Dasyuromorphia; family Myrmecobiidae; genus Myrmecobius; species Myrmecobius fasciatus. Next base: position 2,180 of record JAJPUD010016308.1, on the reverse strand, counting down.
CCCTGTTCTTTGTTCCAGGATGTCTGCCTCATGTGTAAGGGACAGGGATCAGGAATTCCTTTTTGGAACATGAGGGTAGATTTAGAAATAGAAGGAACTCTCAGAGGTCATCTAGTCCATGGCTTCTTAAACTTTTTCTAGTCTTGACCCCTGTCACATGACCCTGGGTATGTAGCTATATAAAACAGGTATACAATTCAAACATTTACTGGTAATAAATCATTTTGCAACCCCATATTTAGTGATGAGACCCCATATGGATCATGAACCAATCTAAGAAGCTGGGATCTAGTCCAATCCCCTTATTTTATTGATGAGGAGATTATGTGACTAGAAGGTCATATAGAAGATACATATTAAAACTGGTCCTTGGACATAGGTCCCCTGACTCCAAATGGGATCACATCAGGAAACTTGATTTTCAGTAGCTTCCTAGTTTCACTAATTATTTTTATTTGCCAGGTGCCAGCTCTTTATTCTTGTTATTTTGCCTGATGGATTAAAAGTGCTGTCAATGTCCCTTTCAATCTCGGTGCCCTAGAGCAAACCCCAGTGGCCCTATCCTAGGTAGAGGCTTTTGATTCTGATTCCGATACTTACTACTACTCTCTCTACTCTCAAGGTTTGGACGAGTCATTTTCAATCTGGGTCTTAGTTTCCATGCCTGGAAAATGTAGGGGTTGAACTAGATAATTTTTCAGGTCCTTGACTGCTCTAAATCTGATGATTCAGTGATGTAGACTAGGAACAGTCAAGATGACTTGGACATAGAAGTTTCTGGAAGATAGTATGGAATGGCAGGGGAAGCTGGATAGCTCAATGGATATAGCATAGGCACCAGAGTTAGGAACCCCTGGATTCAAATCTGGCCACCGATACTCCACCCTCTTTGCCTCAGTTTCCTCATCTGTAAAATAAGCTGAAAAAGGAAATGACTCCATTCCAGTGTCCTTGCCAAGAAAACCCTAAATGGGGTCACAGAGAGGAAGACATGACTGAACAGCAGCAACCTGGAGTGTCAGAGAGTTGAAGGAAGGAGAGAAGAGGTGTAGTAAGGGAGCACTTGTCAATGATGGAGTAGAGATGGAGAAGTCCCCGGGTCCCGCGGCAGGACCGACCTTTCAATAACAGAGGAGGGTGTGGGTCCGTTGAACTCCAGTGATTATCCAGCTACCCCTACTGGAACACTCGACCCCCTAGCCCACTTCCCCATGGGAGCAGTGCAGAGCCCTGGGGGATGGAGGGAGGTAGCCAGCCCATCCCCAGTCTGCTCTGCTCAGATCCATGAATGCTGATCTCAGCCTCTCCCCCTTCCTCCAGGGCCCAGGCCACGCTCCCTGGGCTCCCGTGTTGTCCGTCTGTTGGGGCATGTGCCGTGTCCAGGCATGGGCTGTGACTGGGCGGGTGAGGGGCTGGGAGGGGGGGCCATGTCTGGCCACCGGGCTAACACTCTCTCATTGCTTTCTTCTTGCCCCATCTGCATGTGGCTGCTCTGTCTAGATGGGCGGTGGGTCCCGAGCGCCGGCTGTGTAAGTGAGCATGCCCCATCCCATGCCTCTCACCATTCCACGCGGGCCGGGCCGGGGGCGGCCAGGGGGCCAGGCAGGCGAGCTTGGGGCTGGTGGCGCAGGTGGAGCTGCATGAGGCTTGGATCGCTGTGCTATGTCTTTGCGTGAGCTGCCTCACCTCTCGGCTTTTGGCCCCCCGGGGGCCGGCGGGCGGGCTGGCGTTGGGGGCGGGACCATTCTGCGGAAACGCCCGGAAGTGAGGCGGCTGCTGTCCAGTGCACCCAGCCTGAACGTGTCTGGCATGGCCACGAACGCTGCCGCGTTTGCTGCCTTTCTGTCTGCTGCACTTCAATCCCACCTGATCCAACTCCCCTACGTCCCCGCAGGAAGGCGGGTGGGGAGGGAGGCGGGCTCAAGAGTTCCAGGGACCACCGTCCTGGAAGTCTAAGGGATTAGTACCCTGGCCTGGGGAGGAGGGCATCCGAGAGGATGGACGAAGGCCTCCGGGTTCTTGGGGACTGCTGGCCTTGGAGAGTCAGTGCCTGGGGGGCATCGTTGTCCCCGGGAAATCACGCGCAGGAGTGGAAAGGGGAGGGTCAAGTGTTCAGAGATCTGCCCAGAAGCTTGGGGTTCAGGAACTCATCTTTAGATGCCGTTTGTCCTTCCACACAA
>JAJPUD010016307.1:0-34535 GCA_023553655.1 Myrmecobius fasciatus | reverse complement strand
TCTTGCCCCGTTTCACAGAGTTGGGGAAGGTATCAAGCATCACAGACCATGAAAACACTAAGAATAGTTGGGGTGGGCAATAGCAAATACAGCCCCTTCCCTGGGGTCTCTGTCCACTCCCCTTAATTTGTAAGCTTGCCAGTTTTCTTGAAACCATCAGGGTAAGCAAGGTCATTGGCCCTGAGGATTAGGCCTATTTAGGATTTATAGTTTCTAAACAAGGAATTCATTTACTAAGAATCTATAAGCTTGTTTAATGATTGATCCTTTGCACAGGATAAGTTTAAACATACAAAACATGTTAAACAAAATCTCCTTTGTGTGTAAGTCCTGGTAAAGTTTTAAAATAATGTATTTAGCCTTAAGCTGCGATTGGTAGAATTTACTATTTGAGAGAAAATTTCTTGAGACTGTAACTGATATTCTTTTGAATTGTGAATTTGATTGCCTGATCATTAAATCAGAAGCCCACCATTCGAAAGAGAAATGCCATAAATTACTCAGAAAATATCTTTTTGAAATGTTTAGGTGGCAAAAGCTGGGAGGACACAACCTTAGCCTCTGTTTAAGATGGGATCCTTCTGACTCAGTTTCCCAGTTTTGTTTTTTTGTTTCCCACCTGATTATTTCTGAGTCTGGCTAATTGCTCCTGCATGATCGGCTGCCAAACAGATCTAAGGATGCTTTCCTATCATGTATGTGCTCTCAGGTTGAGGTCTGAAGGACTTGTTTTGATGCTATTATAATCATGCTCCTGTTTTTTCCTCTGATAGGAAATTTCTATAATCAGAGCAAGTGGTCAGTAGAAGCCATGATCCCAATATAAGTATATATTTGCAGCCCAGTCCTGGAGGCTTCTCTGATTGCTGAAAAAAAAAAAAAACCCACCACCAAAAACAAAACAATAACAACAACAACAACAACAACAACAAACCAAAAAACAAAAAAACAAAAAACAAACCTTTAACTCTCTTGCTTCCTGGAGAGATAAAGTTTCTTTGTCTGATGGCCCACTTTGCCCACCTCCCTTTTGCTCACTGGGAGAAGAAGTAGACAATTTAATCAGGTCAAGGTTTTTAAAACCCTGAAAGCTAAATTAATCTCTTGCCCTGGCCTTAGCCCTACTTAAAGCCTTTATGGAAGGGAAGGTGGGGCCAGGTCCTAGGAGCCCCGATTCAGGCTCTTGAACCTTTCCTCAGACCCCTTGCTTACTTCTCAAAGAAACTTGGTGTCTTTGGGGTAATCCTCCTGCCTTAGAGCTAGCTGTCACAGCCCTTCTACTTGAGGAAGCCTCTAAGCTCACCCTCGGGTTCAGAGCATTTTTGACATCAAAGATCACCAGAGGCTTTCCTGCTAGACACCTCTGACCTGACTCTCCAGGTGTGTCACACTCTTAACCCTGTCATTCTGTTCCCAACAACACTCAGGTAACATTACAACCCAGATGATGAATGGAACTGGGGAAAGGAATGAGAGTAAACATCTATACAGACTCCAAGTATGCTTTTCATATTTTGTACACTAATGGAGCTAGCTATGTAGAAAGGAAGGAGACTTTTGACAGCAAAAAGTTCTCCTATTAAACATGCAAGGGAAACAGGCTTGCAGATTCAGCTGCCCATTTGCCCCTGACCATGGCACCAGCTCCCTGATTCTTACACTCCTTCAGGTAGCTCATTGGGGAAGAAAGGGGACACACCTTTTCTCCTTCTGGGTGGTCTCAAACCCAGCTTCTAACCTCAGAGACAAGCCAGTGGGAACTTCTTTCTGACCTGCCCAGCTTTTTGCAGAGTGATAATGGTCCAGCCTTCTCTTCTCATATAACTCAAAAGATGGCTGAGGCACTTCAGTTTAGCTTCCCTTCTTGTAATTTTCCACTTTTTCCAGGTATATCTTTAACAACACTCCAAGGATGAGATCTTTGCTCCTAGTATTTTCTCTCCAGCTTTTCTGGTGTCATATTGTGGGCTTCCATGAGTGGGGAGATAATTCCTTAGTCAGGCTAGGGAGCATCCTCAAGGTAGCCCACATATGTGACCTGACGCATTATTTACAAAGTCCCCTTTCCCAAATGTCACCATCCCCAACCTGGATACCACCTCATTTGTACCAACCCCCTCCTCCTCCCCAGGGAATAACTTTAACCTGACTATCCTGTTTTCTTGCCAGAAAGGATCTTTTACCTGCAAAATGATTGTAGGTTATCCATTCCAAAATTTTTCTGACAAACTCACTCATAATGCTTCTACATCCCCTTCCTTGAACTCCTGAGAACCCAACCTTGCAACCCAAGTCATCTGAGTGTTCCTTTCAGTGTGTATAATGCCATTGCTTCAGACATTGCCCCCACTCCTTTGAGGAGACAAAAGTGAGGATTTGGGGGAAAACATTCTTTGGTATTTATTGTAGGAAAAGCTGTTTGGATGAGAAGCATTCATGATTGGGAAAAATGAAGGAATAATTTCAAGAGTTTTTTAGGTTGAAAATAAGTACAGTTTACTTCCTGTTTCAATTCCATTGACTGGAAAGCATGTACAGTATGAGTAAGGCTGTAACTGGAAATTTTTAGTACTTGGTACAAACAGGGAGTAAGGGAAATATTGGGGAAAAATTTCAGGATGAGTTTTCCTTTGGACACAAGGCCACAAAGTAGGGGAAGGGGCTGACAGAGGCTTAGAACCTAGGACACCTTGAGACTATTGCTATAAAAAGGCCAATGCTGGGAGAAGAAATAAGGAAGAACATTCACTCCTTCAAAGTTTGGTGCTTTGAGTAAAAGGTCTATTCATGCTACCCTAGTTACAACTCTGAGAAAGAAACATATAATCATCATTAAATTGGAAATAACATTGTAGTTACTTAACATATTAACTATCCCTTTAAAAAAATTCTTAAGTTTTACATTTATCGGGTTATTGGAATTTTGTTGGGAGTGGGGGGGGTGTGGAAGGAAATAAAAGTATTATCAAGAGCAAGATTTTCACCATTTATATTTAAATTTGAATGGAGAACTTGGAACTGTTCTTGTATTTGCATTTCAGTACTTAGCATAGTATCTGGAACTTAGTAAGCACTTAATAAATGCTTGTGGACTTATTGTGAGTGCTTTAGTCCAGTCCTTTGCCTGATTTATAAATTCTCCCACATTTAGGCTCCTGGGCTCTACTTGAAAATCTACATCACCTCTGAGTTCCCTTGGGTCATCTCTACATCTAAGCTCCCATGATCTACAAAAGTGATGGGGAACTCACTACTCCCATCTCTAATCACCTCCCACCTCCATCCCAACCTATTACATTTCTGGGTAACTGTTAATAAGTTGTTTTGTGGCAATTGAACTACTTTAAAAAAATACGCAGAAGAAAACAGAAAGAAGCCAGAAAGAATCGGAAATAAAGAAAACCAAACATGATTGATTTATGGTTTTATGTACAATCCTTTCCCCCTTCTTCTGCTATATATATGGAAATGCCCATATTATTTAATGATTTCTAAATTCAAAATAAATATTAAATACATTTTAAAAAAATGTTTAACAGAATTGTCTTTTATATCAAGTCAAAATCTGCTACCCTGCTGATTTTGACCATGAAAAAAATTATTTGGATGAGGAAAAGGTGCTAAGAAGCATCTTTCCTTTTTTTTTTTGTTTTTATTTTTGTTTTTGTCCTTTATTCTCGGAGAGGACCATGACATCAGGGAGGTGAAACTATGACAAGCAAATGAATTAGGCTTAAGTGAGGGAGGGCTGCTGGGAGGTAGTAACAAATCCACTGCCATGTCAATGACTAATTCAGATGATGGATGAGATACAGAGGCATCAGTTTAGCTTTATTTGCTGTGAGTCACCTGGTGACCGAGGAGTTACCCTAAACATTGGCTCACTCCTGGAACACCTAATCACCACCTCCTGGTTCTTTGGGGAGGAGCAGGCAGCCTATCAGATATCATTTTTGCTGACCCTAACAGGACACCTGGCTTTCAGGATTAGTTCTTATAGACTATGATTAGAGAAGAAAATAAGGAGAGAAACAGAAGGGGAGGTCACCATCAGGGATGGAGCTGACTTTATGGAGAAGTAACCATCTGGGGACACACATAGTAAGTGCTTTTATACAGCTCCCTGAGGAATCCTTCAGATGGGCTTGAGAAAGTGTCTCCTACACCTTTCACTGGTGGGCTTTTTTCCATAAGACTTAGTGGTTGATTCTGGAGAGCAATTTGGAATTATATCCAAAAGGCTATAAACTGTGTGTACCCTTTGATCCAGCAGTATCTCTACTGGGTTTGTATCCCAAAGAGATCATTAAAAAAGGAAAAGGACTCACATGTGCAAAAAAATGTTTGTGGGCAGCTCTTTTTGAAGTGGCAAGAAACTGGAAACTGAATGGATGCCCATCAGTTGGAGAATGGCTGAATAAGTTATAATATATGAATGTCATATAATATTATTGTATAAGAAATGATGAGCAGGATGATTTCAGAGAAACCTGGAGAGACCATGAACTGATGCTAAATGAAGTGATTAGAACCAAGACAACATTGTACACAACAACAAGATTATGTGATGATCAACTCTAAGGGAATTGGCTCTTTTCAACAATGAGATGATTCAGACCAATTCCAATAGACAGGGGATGGAGAAAGCCATCTGTAGCCAGAAAGAGAACTATTGGGACTGAATGTGAATCATAGTATATTATTTTCATTTTTAAAAATTATTTGCTTATTTTTTTTCTTTTTTGATCTGATTTTTCTTGTACAGAATGATAAATATGGAAATATGTTTAGAAGAATTACACATGTTTAATCTATATTAGATTACTTGTTGTCTAGGGGAGGGGTGAGGGGAAGGGAAGGAGAAAAATTTGGAACATAAGGTTTTGCAAGAGTGAATGTTAAACTATCTTTGCATATATTTTGAAAATAAAAAGCTATTATTAAAAAGTAAAAAAGGCTTAGTGGTTGGTGATTGTCCTTCCATCTTAAAGAGGACCACAAAAGGGAGCTGAGCTCAAGACTCAAAAATCTACAGATAGGAGAGTGATGCACAGACATTCCTGAGCCCATGAAGCTGGGGGTTTGCTGGCAATGAAAGGTTTCCTAGAATTTGAAGAAGGGGCAGCTAAGTGGCGAAGTGCATAGAGCACCAGCCCTGAAGTCAGGAGGACCTGAATTCAAATCTGGTCTCAGGCACTTAACATTCCCTAGCTGTGTGACCCTGGGCAAGTCACTTAACCCCAATTGCCTCAAGCAAAAAAAATTTTTAAAAAAAGAATTTGAAGAAGAAATGCTTACAATGATAGCTAGCTAAACATGGAGTCAGGAGGACCCAAATTCAAATCTGAAAATGAACCTTTACTAGCTATGTGACCCTGGGCAGGTCATGTAACCTCTGCCTGCCTCAGTTTTCTCATCTGTAAAATAGGAATAAAAATAGCATCTACCTCTCAAAGTGATTGTGAGGATCACAGTAAAATGTGAAATGCATATTGATGCAATCATCATCATCATGATCATCATCATGATCATCATGACCTGTGTTTTAGTTGTGGTTCCCCAGAGCCTTTGACCCCTTCTTGTCAATGATTTTGGGGTCAGAATGAGAAAGGATCTTTTCCTTTTCTTCCATATGGAGCTTTTAGGGATTCTGTTGGTTCAGAAGGGATGAGGGAAGAAGTTATGAAAAGTTAAAAAGAGTATTTGGAGCTCACCTTGAGGACAAAGTCCCCTCTAAATGATCGATGCAGGACCACCTACCCCAAAATATCTTCCACACTGGCAAAAGCCTTTCCCATTTCCCCTTGTGTGTTTGCACTGTCCCAAATGCTGTCATTTGTGTATTTCTCTGCATTAAACTTCTCAAAGGCAAAGGCAACTGAGAGATTAAAGGAGCAATCATTAGTCTATGGCTCCAAGCAGGTACTTAATACGTGTTTGTAGAGTTAATAGATTTCACTTATGCTGATTTAGCCCTTGAAGGGAAATAAATTATTTTCCTTACAAGACTTTGTGCCCCAAGACTTTGGTAGCACAGTGAATAGAAAGCTGGGTCTGGAGTCAGAGACCGGAGTATAAATCTGGCCACAGGCACTTACTAGCTATGTAACCCTGGATAAATCACTTAACCCTGTTTATCTCAGTTTCCTTATCTATAAAATGAGCTGGAGAAGGCAATGGCAAAGCACTATAGTATTTTTGCCAAGAAAATCCCAAATGGGGTCACAAAAAGTCCGATGTAACTGAAAATGACTCTACAACAAGACCTTGTGTAAATTTTACTATGCCCGTTTTATAGATGAGGTAAATAGCTACAGGTCTCACTACTTTCCTCATTATGGCAAAACTAAGAGATAAATAGCATCACTTTCTCTTGAGCCTCGGAGGGTTTAAATGACTGACAAGGTTTCTCAGGTTTAGTCTTTGGCAAGATTTGTAAACAGGTCTCAGGATGCTGAGATCAGTGTGCTTTCTCCAGTACCACTCTGGATAAATTAGTAAAGGGCTGTCCCTCCTGGACAAGCCTCTGGATTTTTGTCTTATTCTTTGACAATCCCAGAAAGGGGTGTGAATTGAACCGCACCCTGGGTGGTTGTAGAGAGCATGTGAAGTCATGAAAGGGTACCAGTGTATAAGGGGCAGTCTCCTTTTTAAGATGTGTTCACAGAGTCCCAGGAGGTCAAATCCTAGCCAAGTCACTTCACCCTGTTTAGCTCAATTTCCTCATCTGTAAAATGAACTAGAGAAGGAAATAACAAATAATTCTAGCATCTCTGCCAAGAAAACTCCAAATGACATCACAAAGAGTCAGACATGATTGAAAACAATTAAACAGCAATAACAAGACATGAGTTCAAATCCTGTCTCAGACACTCACTGCCGACTCCAGGCAGATCATTTTATGACTTTTGATTCCATTTTTCCCATTTGGAAAAAGGAAATCATAATAGCACCTATGTCCCAGATTGCTAGGATCAAATATGATTTTATATATGCCAGGTGCATTGCAAACTTTAATGTGCTATAGAAATTAGAACTATTATGAGAGTGATGATCCTTTCTGAATCTATTTCTTCCAATTTATGACCAAAGAAGAATTAAAGAACATTATGAAATGTCAAATGGATAATTTTGATTATATTAAATTAAAAAGGTTTTGTACAGCCTTTTTACAAAAAAACCTCCATACAAACAGATGAGATTAGAAGAGAAGCAGAAATTTGGGGAAAAAATTTACATCTAAGGGCTCATTTCTAAAATATATAGAGAAACAATTCAGATTTGTAAGAATACAAGCCATTCGCCAATTAATAAATGGTCTAAGGATATGAACAATTTTCAGATGAAGAAATTAAAACTATTTCTAATCATATGAAAAAATGGTCTAAATCACTACTGATTAGAGAAATGCAAATTAAGACAACTCTGAGGTATTACTACACAGTATTACTACACACCTTTCAAATTGGCTAAGATGACAGGAAAAGATAATGATAAAAGTTGAAGGAGATGTTGGAAAACTGGGACACTAAAGCATTGTTGGTGGAATTGTGAACTGATTCAACCATTCTGGAGAACAATTCAGAATTATGCCTGAAGGACTATAAAATTGTGCATATCTTTTGATCTAGCAGTGTTTCTACTGGACTTGTATTCCACAGAGATCATAAAAAAGGAAAAGGATCCACATGTGCAAAAATGTTTGTAGCATCTCTTTTTGTAATGGCAAGGAACTGGAAATTGAGTGGCTGAATAAGTTACAGCATGTGAATGTAATGGGATATTATTGTTATATAAGAAACGATCAGCAAGATGATTTCAGAGATTCCTGGAGAGATTTGTATGAACTGATGCTAAGTGAAATGAATCGAACCAGAAGAACATTATACATGGCAACAAGAAGATTATGTGATGATCAATTGTGATGGACGTGGCTCTTTTTAATAATGAGATGATTCAAACCAGTTCCAATAGACTTGTGATGGAAAGAGCTATCTGCATCCAGAAAGAGGTCTATGGGGACTGAATGTGGATCACAACATAGTATTTCCACCTTTATTGTTGTTTGCTTGCTTGCTTTTTTTTCCTTTCTCATTTTTTGCCCTTTTTAATCTGATTTTTCTTCTGCAGCATGACAAATGTGGAAATATATTTAAAAGAGTTGCACATGTTTAACCTATCTTGGATTACTTGCTGTCTAGAGGAAAGGATTGGGGGGGGAAGAGAGATAGAAAAATTTGGAGCCCAAAGTTTTGCAACAATGAATGTTAAAAATACTATCTTTGTATGTATTTTGAAAATAAAAAGCTATTATAAAAATGAATCTATTCTTTTCCTTTATAACAGAAAATAAAACAGAAAGAGGTGCAAAAATGCATTTCAGTAAAACTAACCAACCCATCAACCTAGTCTGGTATTATAGGGAAGCACGTTGTAAACCTCAAAGTAATATTGAAATATGAGATGCATTTTAGACATATTCAGGAGACTTACAAAAGCAGTCTTGGGAACATTGTTTGGGAGTTTAATAATATAAAAAAATAGTATTGACATGCAGGGAGGAGAGAGACAACCAGATAAAGCACATCAAAGAAAATATAGCATCACTCAAGAATAAATGCATAATGGGATATGTACACGAAGCAGTGGTCCACTGTTGACTGTACTGGTATCCTCCATGAAATGAAATATCAGCAGGAATGGGCAGGAGTCACGACCAGACATCTACTCCCAGAAAATTCCAGTCCAAGGGTAGCTGGAGCATCTGCTTGATGGATAGCTTCCATCCCATGGGTTATGGATATGTGTCCTCTACATTCTGGCTCACTAACGTAAAGCCCTTCTGCTGGTTGCAAGGTAAGGGTGATGGGGCCGGAGGGACTCATAAGAACCTTGGAGGGTCACAAGTGATGACACAAGATTTAAAAATATATATATTTTTGAAAACTTGAGGCAGCTGTAGTGTAGCAAAAAGAATATGGGCCTAGGAATCAGACCATGCTTTCAAATCATGGCTCCATGAGTCGAAAGGTACCATAATACAGTGGAAAGGAGCAGTGGATTTTAGTTTTAAAAATCTGGATTCAAATCTCATCTCAGACATTTATTAGTTGTATGAGTTAAACAAATCATTTCATCATCATTCCTGAAGCTTGATTTCCTGAGCTATAGCTGTGAAAACTTGAAAATATATTGTAGGATTTGAACACAAACTGAAGAAAAAAAGGGAAATAATATGTTTCAGTCGGTATTCCGACATCATCTTCTTCTGTTTTTTCCTTCTTCCCTGTCTTCCTTAGTTTTCTTCCACATAATGATTAATATGGGAAAGTTTTACATGATTGTATATGTATAACCTATATCAGACTGCTTACCATTTCAGAGAAGGGGAAGGAGATAGAGGAATAGAATTTGGAACCCAAATTTTTTTTAAAAAATGTTAAATATTTACTAAATATTTTAGTTGGGGAAAAATGTTATTTTAAAAAATAACAGCTTGTTTCTTCCTAATATGTTTTTGAAGATTCAGAATTTAATAAATACCAAATAAAATGTATATAGTAGAACAGAAAAAGGGGATTATAAATGAAACTGCAAATTTATTTTTTTTAAATATTTTCCTAAATTACATGTAAAAGTTTTTTTTTAAACTTTTGTTTTTGTAATTGAGTTCCAGATTCTCTTCCTCCCTCCTATTGCTCTCTTCTTCCATTAAGAAAGCACATATGAGTTTATGAAATTGCAAATTTCTATTGTGAAATACAAGTTAATTTGAAATGATGGGGAGGGAGGAGATCAGGAAAAGCCTCCTGAAAAAGGTGGCATTTGAACTGAGCTTTGAAGCAAATCAGGTATTCTAAGGAGTTAGAGATGGCATGGGGGACAGTACAAGGACACAGATAGGAGATGGGATGTCAAATGTAAGGAGAAGCCAGACTGGATGGACTGATGACTGTGTGATCGGGGGAAAAAGACATAAGGTTGGGAAGGTGAATTGAAGGCAAGTTGGGAAGGCTTTAAGTGCCAAACAGGAGGCAGTATTTGATTAAATCAAGGAATACTTTTAGTTTTGTTACCTCACTAGCTTTTGGGCCACCCACAATTTTGAATCTTTTGCTATTATAGTTTTGACTTCATAGTGTTCAGTTATACTATGTGAATATTGATGAGATGCAGTCTTATGTTTGGGTTCAACTTGGGATCATTAAAAATGGCAGTGGAGGTGGTTTGAGATTAGATTTCTTTATATTGCCCAGACCAGAAGTATAGTGGCCCCTCATGGGCCCAGTTCCACTTCACTTCTGTTTGTCCCTTTCACAAGGCTAGTAAGTGTCCAAAGCTAGATTGAAACTCATCTCCTTTATTCTATCTATGACATGGCATTCACTACTCCATCCAGCTGTCTTCACCATACTAAGTGATGGGGATATAAAGAACAACAAAAAAAGCATCATGCTCTCAAAGACCTTAATATTCTATCATGTGAAACATGTATGTGTAGATAGTACAAAGTAAATATAAACTGCGAAGTAATTGGGGAGGGATCCTACATTTAGAGTGAGGAGAACCATCACAAACCAACCATTTAAGCCAGGGTCTTCATTTTACCTGTGAGGAAACTGAAGTGAAGATTCTTGATTAATGTCAAATAGAGAGTATTAGAGCAGGATTTGAACTCGAGTTCTATGCTTTTTTCCACTGAGTCCTGGAGAAGACTGGGAGGTATAAGGAACAAGGGATTCTATGAGATGGAGGTAGGAAGTGAGTGAATTCGAGATGTGAGGGAAGTGTTATGAAAAGGAATGAAGTTAGAGTATCATCTGTGTTGAACAAAGGGAAGACTCTTTCAAATGGATTGTAGAGCAGGAGAAGGGAAGCAAAATAGGAAGTTGCAAAGATATGGATGACATATATGACTGGAAAAGGAAGTGGGCTGATTAAGCATCAAGATCAAGGGATAATAGACAGATAGCCTTCCTATTGCACTAGTTCCCATGGAATATTTAAAGTCAAGAGCAAAGCCTTCATTATTTTGGATATTTTTTCTATGGAAGATTCATGAAAAGATGCAATCTAAGATGAGAAAGACTTTGATGGGTTCCAGGCTGAGCCTTTGAAAGGAGCACTCACTTTGATGAATTTATGGATCCATGAAAGTGCATTGTGTAAAATCTGGAAGATCCAAACTTCCTCTCAGGAAACTTACCCTCTCATTGAGCTGTTGGGGTCTGTATTCATGCATTCAGATGTAGAAGAATCAATATATTCAAAATGTAGGAGAAGTCCACAGTCAGTTAATTGTTGCTGTCCCTCATTCTCAAAGGCCATGATAATATTAGGGAGGGGATGCCATGACATGCAAGGGAATTGGACTTAAGTGAGGGAGGGCTGGGCAAAGTCACCTGCCTCACTTTCCCCTCCAGAGCCATCAGGGTCCAGTGGTCAGATACAGATCAGGATGGGAAACCTTGGTCTTTTTAAGCTAAGATCTTTTATAGATCTGTTTAATTAAGGCAATGCCCATTCTGTGATTGACAAGGTAAAAACTGAGGCAAAGAATGGCTTCTTTTACCTAGTTAAAAAAAATCAGTCTGGAAGGAGAAGATCCTCAGGGTTTCTAGCTAAAACAATTGCTCCTTTACATTAACCTTGAGGCAAGCTTTGAAGATACAAAGAAAGAAAAAATTCCCACTCCTCAAGCTGTAGTGGGGCCAACTTTATCAAAGCAGGTGGAAGGTAAGCTCCCAAGGGGCATCTACTGGGTCTAGAGTCAGGTGAATCCAAGTCCAAATGAGGTCTCAGACACTTAACTAGCCGGGTGACCCCTGGGCAAGTCACAACCTCTATTTGCCTTAATTCTTTATTTGCAAGACAGGGACATACAGGAGAAGGAAATGGCCAACTACTCCAATGTCTTTGCTAAGAAAAATCTATGGACTTCACATAGAGTCAGGCACAAGTGGACAATGATAGACATAGTATCTCTAGATTGTTGCCAATGTTTTTGTCAAACTTTGCTAACTTCATAAACAAGATGGAGAAATGGGCTGGACCACACAACTTTATACGCTATTTCCCAAGAGTGCCAGTTGGTGGATCCATATCTTTTTGGAGAATGGTCTCCATGAGGCTCTATCCTATTCAATATTTTTAGCAATGGTAGACAAAAACATGGACGGTACAATCATCAAAAATGTAACTTACATAAAACTCAGATGTGTTCAGGACCACGATACAGCACATCATCATAGAGACGGCACAGTCAATATGTCATAGCCATCACGTCATAACCTACACAGAACTTTGTCTTGGGTCGAAAAGCTGCATGAGGCAGATTCTTTTATTTCTGCTATTCCGCCACCTCCATGATGACTTCTCCAGCTCCAGATCAACCTCTTTCCTCGTTTTTTTTTGTTTTGTTTTATTAAAGCTTTTTATTTCAAAACATAATGCATGGGTAATTTTTCAACATTGACCCTTACAAAACCTTGTGTTCCAAATTTTCTTCTCCTTCCCTCCATACCTTTCCCTAGATAGCAAATAATCCAATATATGTTAAACATGTTAAAATATATATCTTAAACCCAATATGTGTATACATATTTACACATTTATCTTGCTGCACAAGAAAAATATCAAAAAGGAAAAAAAATGAGAAAAAAAACAAAATACAAGCAAATAAAAACAAAGTGTGAAAATGCTGTGTTGTGATTCACATTCAGTTCTCACAGTCCTCTCTCTGGGTGTAGATAACTCTTCATTTCAAAATCATTGGCACTGGCTTTTATAATCTCATTTCAACCTCTTTCCTGACTCTTGTCCACATCCTTGGATTTAATTATCACATGAACACTAAGTCTACTCAGAATGGTGTGCTTTTGTTCTGTTATGTTATGGTTTTAGAGTACTTCCTCTTTCATTAAGGGCATTCCTTCCCTCTACCCCAACTTTTCCAATTGGGTGGGCATTAGACAGAAAGGATAGCAAATATTTTGAGTGACAGAATTAAGATCCTTCTCTAAATTTCAACAAATCAGAACAGTGGCTTGATAATGATAAGCCATAATTACATGCTACTTTAAGGTTTAGAAAATGTTTTCCCCACTTCTTTGTGAGATAAGAGGCAAATATGATTAGTCTCATTTTACAGATGAAAAATCTGAATTCAATAATTTTCTCAAAGTGTGGGAAATGATTCATTTGGACCCCTGGTCTATTCTAATCAGTATATGTCAGTTTGATATTTTACAAAAATCATTTAGGGATAATTAGTAAGATAAGTTCTTATAGTAGGGCTCTCAAACTTAATGTTCGCTACTTGTTTATCAGTTATGAAGCTCACTAGTACATCCACAAGATGTTGACAGACATCTCCATCTTGTTCTACTCAAATTCCATATTCAAATCCAGCATGGGTAAGACACCTTGATTTTTTTTTTTTTTGGTAAATCCTGCAACTTAATTTTGTACCTCCAGACCATTCTCTTGTCCAACGTGAACAGGTGATCAAATTATGTTCTTTTTATGACCACTTAATAGAAATGTCCCATGCTTTGCCTAATCTGTGAGGTTCCTGCTGACATACCATTATTAGTTTATGTACCATTTTTGATCCTCAAAATAAGATCTATCAGCTAATGGGATTCTATATTTTATGTAGCCTTTCTAGTATTCAAGTATCAAATCTGGTATCCTTATAAAAATAAGTTCCTGGAAGAAGGTAGCCTATCAGACCATGAGGAAAGTCTGGGGTCTACTTCCTTGGAGGGGACCATGAACCTTTATATGAAGTGCCATTGTCTCAGAGCTCTGTTTCAATGATTTTTTCTGCAGGTTGCACAACATTCTGCAGGTAATTTTTCAACATTGACCCTTGCAAAATCTTCTGTTCCAAATTATCCCCTCCTCCCCTCCACTCCCTCCCCTAGATGGCAGATAGTCTAATACATGTTAAATGTTAAAATATATATTAAATCCAATATATGTATACATATTTATACAGTTATTTTGCTGCACAAGAAAAATTGGATCAAGAAGGGGAAAAAAACTGAGAAAGAAAATAAAATGCAAGCAAACAATAACAGAGTGAAAATGCTATGTTGTGATCCACTCTCAGTTCCCACAGTCCTCTCTCTGGGTGTAGATGGCTCTCTTCATCACTGAACAATTGGAAAAGTGATTGTTGTAACTCACATTCAGTCCCCACTGTCCTCTCTCTGCTATCCATCTTTTAAAGGAAGGGTCTTAACTCTTTTTTGTATCACAGACCTCTTTGACAGCCTGGTGAAATCTATGAACCTTTCCTAATTCTTCCTTTTAAATATATAAAGTAAAATACACAGAATTACAATATACAAAATACACAGAAATTATAGTGAAAATAAAGCTAGAACTTCATTCCCCTTCCCTTTTCCCCCAACCCCACCATCCAAGTTCATAGTTCCTCTGAAATCTATTCACAGATCCCAGGCTAAGAATCCTTGCTTTATAAATTAATTTAATTTGCAATTCTTCCACGAAGCTTTTGCCATACTCCTGGTGCATAGTGACCTTCCCCAAATCTCAGAAAACAGTTTATTTTTCAATTCCATGACATAGTTATCAGATAAAATTGGGTAATATTGTTAGCTATGCATTTTACCCTGTTATTTTGTGAGATCATAGTCCCATAAAGGCAGGAAATGGGGGTGAGAGGAGGCTGGCCAGGATGGAACATATGAATTGATGAGATCACAGCTTCATTTGAGTATACAGAGGCATTATTTTATTTGACCCTTACAATATCTCTGTGAAGAATTGGCAAAAGCAGCAGAGAAGAGAGCAAGATGAGTTGTGCTAGACATGAATAATTAGAATGTCTAGCTTGTTCTCAAAACATGGTGAACAGAACTAGATGTAGGAATAAAATAAACAGGAATCCTGGTGCAGCTGGATTGGTGAAATAAAATCATAATGATAATTAGCAAAACTCAGGAGTGGAAAGGAAATTCAGTGAACAGCTACCTGGTATTTTGGTCATTGTTGTTCAGTCATATTCTAGTCGTGCCCAACTGTTCATGATAAAATTTGGATTTTTCTTGGCAAAAATACTGGACTAGTTTGCCATTTCCCTCTCCAGCTCATTATATAGATGAGCTATAACCTTGAGGTAAATAGGGTTAAGTGACTTGCCCAGGGTCACACAGCCAGGAGGTATCAGAGGAACCAAAATTTCATCAAGCAGAAATGTTGGATAATGCTGGAAGGTCAATGAATAAGTGATTAACTCATTTGAACTCAGGAAGATGAGACTTTCTGATTCTAGAGTCACCACTTGATTCCCTTTACCACTTAGCTATCAGCATATTTGTACCTAAAAGCAATGTAACACATATAATGGTTATGAAAAATATGGAGAGGGCTAATGTTCTACCTCATCACTAACAGGGAGGCAGAAATAAAAAAAAAAAGAAAAAGAAGAGAAAATGATGAATAATATAGGGTTTGAGGGGAAAATAGGCAAAATGATGGAGCTGTGAATTGATCCAGCTATTCTGGCAAACAATTTGTAATTATGTTTCTAAGGCTGCGTCCTTAAATTGCGCTTACTATTTGACCCAGTTATAAAACTTCTATCTAGCCTTACACACCAAAGAGACCAAAGAAAAAAGGGAAGAAAAAGTGTACAAAAATATTAAAATTTTTTTTTACAATTTATATTTATATACATATATAATTTATATATCAAAGAAGTAGGGATAAGAAGAGGATGTTCATCTACTAAGGCATGGCCAAACAATAATGTTATGTGAATGGAATGGAATACTACTGTGTCAATAAAAATGACGAAATGGATAGTTTCAGAGAAAACTTGGAAGATCTGTAGGAACTGATGCAGATTAAAGTGAGAAGAAACAAGAGTACAATTTATCCAATAGCAACAACTTTACAAAGAAAAATAACTTTGGACAGGGGCGGAGCCAAGATGGTGAACTGCAGACAGCATTCTCTGTGAGCTCCTGAGACCTTCCCTCAGACCCAGACAAATTGAGCCTCCGAACTGGTTCGGGAGTGAGGGCTCCATCAAACATTTGGACTACAAGGCACTTCTATCAAAAATGTTCTTTGAAAGAGCTCCAGAGATGGCCAGTTTCAGATGCACAGGCAATCGGCAGCTGGCCACAATCAGACGCCAGCACGCCCGGGGCGGAAGTCAGGGCTGGAATAGAGTGGCAGATTTTGGGCACCCAGGAAGTCCCTGGGAGACGCTTGGGCCACTTTGCTCTGCTTGCGGGCAGGTGCTTTGGCAGATCTGCCTTTGGTAAAGGGTGGATTGAGAGCAGCTGAAAGCGTGGTCCTAGTGCAGATCTAGCCTGACCAGCTCCTTACCGGAGGTCAACTTGGTGAACTGCCCCAGGGCAAATTGAAACAGCTGCAGAATTCCCTGCTAGTGATTCAGACCTCAGTTCAAAAACATAAGCAAGAAACAGAAGAGAGCTCTCACCATAGACAGCTTTTACAGAGAGAAAGTAGGGCAGACCCCAGATTCTGAGGTTCTGAAAACAATCCCAGATGAAGCCACAAAGGGGGACATGAGCTGGTCCCCTTTTCATAAGGCTTACCTGGAAGACTGCATAAAGAATCTCAAAAGAGAGCTAGAAGAAAAATGGGGAAATAAATTGAGATCAGTGCAAGAAGAAAATAACGCTCTGCAACAGAGATGTGAAAAATTGGAAAACAAGACTGGTTAATTGGAAAAAGACAACAATTCCCTGAAAAACAGAATTGGTGAATTGGAAAAAATCACCAATTCACTGGAAAAAAATGGTGAATTGGAAAAAGACTACAATTCATTGAAAAATAAAATTGGCAAAATGGAAAAATAATGCATTGAACCAAAAAATTCAATTGGCCAGTTACAAAAGGAGCTAAAAAAGATAACTGAAGGAAATAATACTTTAAAAATGAAAATTGAACAAATAGAAGTAAATGACTCAATAAGACTTCAAGAATCAGTCAAACAAAAACAAAAAAAATGAAAAAAAATAGAAGAAAATATGAAATCTCCTAGAAAAAACAACTGACTTGGAAAACAGATCCAGGAGAGACAATCTAGGATTATTGGACTCCCTGAAAGCCACGATGAAAAAAAAGAACCTTGATGCTATCTTCCAGGAAATCATGAAAGAGAATTGCCCTGATGTTTTAGAACCAGAAGGCAAAATTGGCATTGAAAGAATTCACCGATCACCTCCTGAAAGAGACCCCAAAATTAAAACCCCGAGGAATATCGTGGCCAAATTTCAGGACTATTGCACCAAGGAAAGGATATTGCAAGCAGCTAGAAAGAAAGTTCAAATACCAAGGAACTGTAATTAGAATTCCACACGATCTGTCAGCTTCCACATTAAAGGATTGAAGGGCCTGGAATCAGATATTCCGAAAGGCAAAAGAACTTGGGTTACAGTCAAGAATAAGTTATCCAGCTAGAATGAGCATCATCTTCCAGGGAAGAAGATGATCATTCAATGATACAGGAAAATTTCACATATTTCTAATGAAAAGACCAGATCTGAACATAAAATTTGACCTCCAAATACAGAACTCAAGAGAAACATAAAAAGGTAAAAAGGAAAGAACTCTTGAGAACTATATTTCTACTATGGGTATCCTTAAAGAAGGGGGTATAATTCGATTTTACTTTGATAATAATGGAAAAGAAATTAGAGGTGAAAGGGATATCA
Organism: Myrmecobius fasciatus; assembly: GCA_023553655.1. Lineage (NCBI taxonomy): Eukaryota > Metazoa > Chordata > Mammalia > Dasyuromorphia > Myrmecobiidae > Myrmecobius > Myrmecobius fasciatus. The sequence continues at coordinate 16,812 of JAJPUD010016307.1, read as the reverse complement.
TACAGGGAAAAAAGGGGGAAAGGAGGCAAAATAAAGTAAAAAAAGAGATAAAATAAGGCAAAATCTCATAAAGAGACATAGAAGATCTAATATAATTGAGGGAAAGAAGGGAGGGCGATGAGTATAGTGTAAACCTTACTCTCATTAGATTGGACTCTAAGAGAGTATATCAGACACATTTGGCTTCAAAGAAAGGCCTGACCCTCCTTGTGGGAAGGTGGGAGGGAGGGAAGAAAAGGAAAGGGATAAACTAATAGAAGGATTAGGGGAAAGGTATAAAGGGGAGGGAGGGACTCTAAAGAGAGGAGGATTATTGGTGGGAGGTGGTCTTCAAGAGCAAAGTACTGGGGAGGGGGGAAGGGAGAGAGGGGAAAGGGAAGAGAAAATCATAACTCTGGGTAAATAAGATGGCAGGAAATACAGATATAGTTATTTTAACTGTGAATGTGAATGGGATGAACTCTCCCATAAAAATGGAAGCGGGTAGCAGACTGGATTAAAAGCCAGAATCCTACAAAATGTTGTTTACAAGAAACACATCTAAAACATAGAGGTACATACAGAGTGATGGTAAAGGGCTGGAGCAGAATCTTTTATGCTTCAGGTGAACAACAAAAAAAGCAGGGGTAGCAATCCTTATCTCAGATCAAGTAAAAGCAAAAAATAGATCTAATTAAAAGAGATAAAAAAGGAAACTATATTTTACTAAAGGGTGTCATAGACAATGAAGTAGTATCAATACTAAACATATATGCACCAAGTGGTATAGCATCCAAATTCCCAGAGGAGAAAGTAACAGGGATGCAAGGAGAAATAGACAGTAAAACTATACTAGTGGGGGATCTCAACCTTGCTCTCTCAGAATTAGATAAATCAAACCACAAAATAAATAAGAAAGAAATTAGGGAGGTAAACAAAAGGCTAGAAAAGTTAGGTATGATAGATCTCTGAAGGAAATTGAATGGTGATACAGGGGAGTATACTTTTTTCTCAGGGGTTCATGAAACTTATACAAAAATTGATCATGTGTTAGGGCATAAAAACCTCAAAATCAAATGCAGAAAAGCAGAAATAGTAAATGCATCCTTTTCAGATCATGATGCAATAAAACTCACATGTAATATAAGGCCAGGAGAAAACAGACCACAAGTTAATTGGAAATTAAATTATCTAATCCTGAAGAATGAATGGGTGAAAGAGCAAATTATAGACACAATTGATAATTTCATCCAGGAGAATGACAATAATGAGACAACATACCAAAATTTGTGGGACACGGCCAAAGCGGTTATAAGGGGTAATTTTATATCTCTAGATACTTACTTGCATAAAACAGAGAAAGAGAAGATCAATGAACTGGGCTTACTATTAAAAAAATTAGAAAAATAACAAATTAAAAATCCTCCATTAAATACCAAATTGGAAATTCTGAAAATAAAAGGGGAGATTAATAAAATTGAAAATAAGAAAACTATTGAATTAATAAATAAAACTAAGAGTTGGTTTTATGAAAAAACCAACAAAATAGATAAGCCTTTAGTTAATTTGATTAGAAAAAGGAAAGAGGAAAATCAAATTGTTAGTCTCAAAAATGATAAGGGAGAACTTTCCTCCAATGAAGAGGAAATTAGAGTAATAATTAGGAGTTTCTTTGCCCAACTTTATGCCAATAAATTTGATAATGTAAATGAAATGGAGGAATACCTACAAAAATATAGATTGCCTAGGTTAACAGAAGAAGAAATAAATTATTTACATAGCCCCATTTTGGAAAAAGAAATAGAACAAGCTATTAATCAACTCCCTAAGAAAAAATCTCCAGGGCCAGATGGACTTACATGTGAATTCTACCAAACATTCAAAGAACAATTAATCCCAATACTATATAAACTATTTGAAAAAATAGGGAAAGAAGGTGTACTACCAAATTCCTTCTATGACACAGTTATGGTGCTGATAACTAAACCAGGTAGGGAGAAAACTGAGAAAGAAAACTATAAACCCATTTCCCTAATGAATATTGATGCAAAAATTTTAAATAAGATTTTAGCAATGAGATTACAGAAATTTATCCCCAGGATAATACACCATGACCAAGTAGGATTTATACCAGGAATGTAGGGCTGGTTCAATATTAGGAAAATTATTAGCATAATCAATTATATTAATAACCAAATTAACAAAAACCATATGATTATCTCAATAGATGCAGAAAAAGCCTTTGATAAAATTCAACACCCATTCCTATTAAAAACACTGGAGAGTATAGGAATAAATGGGCTTTTCCTTAAAATGATTAGCAGTATCTACTTAAAACCATCAACAAGCATCATATGTAATGGAGTCAAACTAGAACCATTCCCAATAAGATCAGGAGTGAAACAAGGCTTCCCACTGTCACCATTTATTATTTAATATCGTCTTAGAAATGTTAGCTTTGGCAGTAAGAGAAGAAAAAGAGATTAAAGGAATTAGAGTAGGTCATGAGGAAACCAAATTATCACTCTTTGCAGATGACATGATGGTATACTTAGAGAACCCTAGAGACTCAACTAAAAAATTACTAGAAACAATTCACAACTTTAGCAAAGTTGCAGGATACAAAATAAATCCACATAAATCATCAGCATTTTTATATATTACCAATAAAGTTCAGCAGCAAGAGATACAAAAAGAAATTCCATTCAAAATAACTGTTGATAGTATAAAATATTTGGGAATCTATCTGCCAAGGGAAAGTGAGGAACTATATATGAACTAAACTACAAAACACTTTCCACACAAATAAAATCAGACCTAGTCAATTGGAAAAACATAAAATGCTCATGGGTAAGCTGAGCGAATATAATAAAAATGACAATACTACCCAAACTAACTTACTTATTTAGTGACATACCAATCAAACTCCCAGGAAATTATTTTACAGATCTAGAAAAAAATAGTAGTAAAATTCATTTGGAAGAACAAAAGATCAAGAGTTTCAAGAGAATTAATGAAAAAAAAAAGGCTGATGATGGTGGACTTGCTGTACCAGATCTAAAACTACATTATAAAGCAGAGGTCATCAAAACCATTTGGTACTGGTTAAGAAATAGAGTAGTCGATCAGTGGCATAGGATAGAATCACAGGACAAACTAGGCAATAACTATAGCAATATAGTCTTTGATAAACCCAAAGACCCCAGCTTCTGGGATGAGTACTCACTATTTGACAAAAACTGCTGGGAAAATTGGAAACTAGTGTGGAAGAAATTAGGGCTTGACCCACATCTAACTCCACATACCAAGATAAGATCTAAATGGGTTCATGATCTGGATATGAAGAGTGATATTATAAGTAAATTAGAGGAATGTAATATAGTTTACCTCTCAGACCTATGGAGATGGAATAAATTTATGTCCAAAGAAGAAATGGAACTCTTAATTGAACACCAGATAGATAACTTTGACTATATTAAGTTAAAAATTTTTTGTACAAACAAAACCAATGCAATCAAGATTAGGAGGGAAGCAATACATTGGGAAATCATCTTTACATGTAAGGGTTCTGATAAAGGTTTCATATCTAAAATATATAGAGAATTGTCTCATATTTATAAGAATTCAAGCCATTCTCCAATCGATAAATGGTCAAAGGATATGAATAGACAATTTTCAGAGGATGAAATTAAAACCATTTGTAGTCATATGAAAAGGTGCTCCAAATCATCACTATTGGTCAGAGAAATGCAAATTAAGACAATCCTGAGGTACCACTACACACCTGTCAGATTGGCTAAAATGACAGGAAAAGATAATGACGAATGTTGGAGGGGATGTGGGAAGGCTGGAACACTGATGCATCGTTGGTGGAGCTGTGAACAGATCCAGCCATTCTGGAAAGCAATTTGGAACTATGCTCAAAAAGTTATCAAACTGTGCAAACCCTTTGACTCAGCAGCATTTCTATTGGGCTTATATCCCAAAGAAATCATTAAGGAAGGAAATGGCCCCACATGTGCAAGAATGTTTGTGGCAGCCCTTTTTGTAGTGGCTAGAAACTGGAAACTGAATGTATGCCCATCAATTGGAAAATGGCTGAATAAATTATGGTATATGAATATTATGGAATATTATTGTTCTGTAAGAAATGACCAGCAGGATGATTTCAGAAAGGCCTGGAGAGACTTGCACGAACTGATGCTGAGTGAAATGAGCAGAGCCAGGAGATCATTATACACGGTAACAACAGTACTATATGACAATCAATTCTGATGGACATGGCTCTCTTCAACAATGAAATGTTTCAAACCACCTCCAATTGTTCACTGAAGAAAGCCATATACACCCAGAGAGAGGGATGTGAAATGTGGACCACAACATAACATTCTCATACTCTCAATTGATGTTTGCTTACATTGTGTTTCCTTTATCTGATATTTCTTTCTTGTAGATAGGCTTTTTCTTGCACAACAATAAGTGTGGAAATATGTATATATATACTCGATTTGTCAAGTATTTTATCATAATTAACATGTAGTGGATATCCTGCCATCTAGGGGAGGGGTGGGGAGTAGGAGGGAAAAATTTGTAACAGAAAGCTTTTGTAAGGGTTAATGTTGAAGAATTACCCATACATATGTTTTGCAAATTAAAAAAAAAAAAGAAAAAAGAAAATAATACTTAAAAAAAAGAAAAATAACTTTGAAAGGACTTTAGACTCTGATCAATGCATTGACCAACCATAATTCCAGAGGGGCAAAGATGAAGGATGCTTTTTACCTGACAGGTAATAGAATCAAAATACAGTATCACATACATTTTTGCATATGGGCAATGAGTAAATTTTCTTTGCTTAACTATACTTATTTGTGGTGAGGGTTTTCTTTACCTTTCTCCTTCCTTTCTTTTCTTTCTTTCTGTGACATAGTGGATAGAACCCTGGACCTACAGCCTGAAAGATATGTATTTACATTCTATTTCTGGCACTCTTACTTTTGTTTGCCTCTGTTTCTTTTCTTTCTTTTTTTTTTCTTTTTTTTTCTTGAGGCAATTGGGGTTAAGTGACTTTGCCAGGTCACACAACTAGGAAGTGTTAAGTGTCTGAGGCCAGATTTGAAGTCAGGTCCTTCTGACTTCAGGACTGATGGCTCTATCCACTGCACCACCTCATTGCCCCTGCCTCTGTTTCTTTAGCTATAAAATGGACACTATCACAGGGTTGTGAGGATCAAATAAATTTGTACCCATACACATACCAGTGCTTGGCAAAACTTAAAAGTGCTATAAAATTGCTAGTTTTATTATTATTATTATAACATTATCCTATTTATTCTATATTATCTTATGTTATTATAATATTCTATATTCTTATAATATCCTATTATAATAATAATTCCTATTATTATTCCTCCTTTCCTTCCCCCCCTCTTTTTTTCACGGGAGGGGAAAATCATAAATAATTATAAATTTTAATTAAAAATTTATTATTATCTTTTAAAAGAAGAAAGTGTTAGCTTGACTTAGATTCCATTTGATTTAAAGCTATTGCATAAGGGAATCTGAGTAATGAATATCACTTTCTCTGAACTCTGATATTTCAGAGTTAGTTCACAGAATCACTGAATTTGAGGATTGGGAGGTACCTGACCAGACATCTATATCAATCTACACCCCAGATATATGGAGTGTTGCACACCCATGGGCCTCCCACCTTTGCATGGAATAGGAAGTATCTTCTCATATTTTGGGGGGGGCATGGTTATTCTGTATAATTTTGCAAAAATCATTTTAGTTATTTTGTGTTTGATAATTTTTCCATTTTCCACATTGTTGTAGGTGTTGTGCACATTGTTTTTTTTGTTAGACTTCCTCTGTTCTGAATCAGTTCTTGTAAATATTTCCATGTTTCTCTATATTCATATTTATTATATCTCACAGCAGAATAATATTCTATTACGTTTATGTATCATAATTACTTCAACCATTTCCCAATTGACTCCTCCTTGATCTGTAGATAAAGGATAGAAAAGCCGAAATACTAACTATATCCTTTACTGAGCACAATATAATAGATTATATTCAATAAATGACAATTAAATTCTTCATATTAAACTTAGAATGAAAAAAATAATTTATCTTAAGGAATAAGTGAATAAAATATGAATCATAAAAATGAAATTATAACAAAGGAAATAAAAACAATATGATAACATACCAAAATTTTGGGGATATAGTCAAAGTAATCTTTAGGTGAATATTTATGTCTATACAGTCAAACAAATAAACAGAAAAAATGAACAGATAAATGAATTGAGAATGCAACTAAAAAACCATGGATCAAAATCAAATTTTTAAAAATCCAACTAAACACAAAAATAAAACCCTGAAATTCAAAGAAGAGAAACAAAATCACCAAAATATTGAATTGATAGGTAAAACCAAGGACTACTTTTTAAAAATAAAGTGGAAAACTCATTAATTTGATTTTTAAAAAGAAAAAAATTTTCTAAAATTAAAAATTCACAACAAATGAAGATGAAATAATGGAAATTATTAGAAATTATTTTTCCCAATGAAATGCCAATGTACTGATAAAAAATGAAATATATATATACATATACATATATATATATGTAAAAATAACACCTAGCTTTAAAGAATCAGAAATAAAGAATTTAAGCAACCCAATCTCAGAAAAAGAGGACTAATTCCCAAATGGACACATAACCTAATATATAAACTATTAGATGACAAATTATAGGACTAGAGAGGAGATACCTTTGACAGACAAGGGATAGAGATGATCACTAGAGAGAAAATGGACAATTTAAATTACACAAAATTCCTCACAAAGAAAATCAATATAAAAGGGAATCAAAAAACCCTTGCAGCAAATTTCTCTAATAAATCTAAAATCTAAGGGAGGGCAGAATAGAATAACTAATACTTGGTCTATAATGATTACCATATATAGTAAAAAGCAAAAGGGAAATAGATTAAGGAAGATCTGAATTGAAATTCAGCCTCAGATGCTTATTGGCTGTGGGACTCTGGGCCAGTCACTTTTCTGGAAAATGAAAATAATATTAGTATCTTCTCCCAAGGTTGTTGTGAGGATAGAATTGCAAAATATTTGTAAAGTGTTTTTCAATTTTTAAAGCATTATATAAATGTTATTATTGTTGTTATTATTATAGTCTTATATATGCCTAGGACACTAAGGAATTAAGTGACTTACCCAGAATCACATTAGCCTCCAGGAGCCCAAGGAAAGAATTAAATTCAGGTCTTCCTCACTTTTAGTCTAACCTCCCTAGTCATTCTACCTCATTAGGCTCATCATTGGGACTTAGTAAGGAAAAATCTCTTAAATTTCCATCAGCTATTATTATGAGCAGAACACATTCCCTACCAGCAATGTGGTGTGTGTGTGTGTGTGTGTGTGCTCATGCATAAACTTCCAGCTCAGTCTCCAGTTCTAGGTTGGGGTAGAGATAAGAGATAGACTAACAAACATTATAGCTCACCCAGGGCTTTGATCTAACAGAGATGGTACTGCCCATCCTCCCCTCCATCACTCCCACCATGTCTAACCATATATATGCAGAGTATCTCTACACATGGACAAGACTTTTCCCAAGCACCTGCAAACAGGAGGAGTCAGAATATTTGAGGGGGATTCCATTAAGAGCAGCCCTCTTCTCCTCAAAAAATTAACCAACCTTTCTGTGCTCAGCTTCATCCACCTTAGTCAAGATGGGTGCATTCCAAGGGAGCATCCCACAACAAATGTCATTTGTCTTATTCTTCTGAATAAAACACAGTATGGACCTAGACCACTTTGGGTTGCTCCCAATCCCCCTTTCCTCTCCCTTCAGCACATTATCCATCACCTGACCTGATCTGGACAACAAGGCAGGGCTGGTTTTCTTTGTGGATCATCTGTGTTCTTTTCTTTCTTATAACTGTGTCAGGACACACACATTTTTACCTTCCTTTTTTGTTTCCCACAAATTGGTTTTAATAAACTCTGAAGTTGTGTCAAAGGTTTGTAGGGCTACCATGTCTTGATTGCTTAAAATCTCCAATCTTTCAGGAAGAGCAGGTCTTTCAGAAACTCATCATCCTGGGATCAATTCAGTCTTGAGCTCATGTGAGCTTTATGGGATTATTGCAAATCGCTTCCCCCCCTCCCCTATGCCCCCAGCACGGTAGAACTACCAGAACAAGGTTCTCGGGGGGATCTTAATACTTTCTGTGTTTCATGCTAAAAGATAATCTACAGGGGAAACTCAAATCCCCTGAGTTAAATCATTTCATCAAATTAAGGACTACCGTAGTAGCTGAAAGGTATTGGAAACTGTTTCCCAGTTTCCCAGGTGTTCCCTCCATGATGAATAAACACTAATCTTCCAGCCTTGACTGGTGCATCAGGACCAGGTTCCCCTCTTTTTCCCCAACCCATCCCTCCTTAATGCCTGGTCCTGTTCGATCCAGATATGAAGCCGATATAAATATACAGGGCTTTGCTACTTCTGTTGCTATATTCTACTAGGGATTCTTGAGGACCTAACCTTGTTTCTGTCCCCCCTAAGTGTCCTGCCTTGGATTTTCCCTTCAATAAAGCTTGCTTATTTCATACTCTAATTCCTGCCTTGTGCTGTGCTGTCTTGAGGTGCTATATTTACCAGTTTCTGTTTAGAATCATCAGCCAAGATCTAGAGTTGGGACAAAAAGTCTTGGCAGCTGCTTCAATCTTCTGAGCTGTGACTTAGGGAATGTAAAATGCAAGGGCTCAAGGAGAATCAACTAGTAGACTAGAGATGCCCTCCCAACCAACAATGCCCCCCATGTCCTTCCTTTTGGCAACATAGTGAATGCACATCAGAGATTTTTGCCTATTTTTATACCCTACCTTGGAATATGGAACCTGTCTCAAACTGCATTAAGACAGTTGTTGGCAGAGTTTCCTAGAACCCAAGGTCCACAGTGAAATGTCAGTGTAGGATTTTATTGTCTACTTGTAGTCACATTTGTGTACATGCACATATAATCCAAGATATTTAATGGATACTTTCTATCTGCTAGTCCTTGAATAAGTTTCACAGTCTCATCATCCTATACTATTTAATAAAATTGTTATTAATGATTTTTGTCATTCATTTATATTATTTATAAAATATATTTTTATCTAGGTACTTCAGTGAATCAGTTACTCTGTATAGTCAAATTTTCTGCATATATTTCTTTTTAGTCATCATAATGTTTTTATTTATTTTAGGCAGAAACTTTTTTTAAAAATTAATTTTTATTGATAACTTTGGTTTTTATATCATCCATGCTTCCCAATATTTTTTTCTCATCCACTTCTTCTGCCTCCTTGAAAGTCATGACTTATAAACAATAAAGAAAAAAAAATCCAATAGTTTAGCAAAACTAATAAACTCATTGAGAAAGTCTGACATCAAATGCAGTGTTCCATGCCTGTAGTCCCACATATCTGCAAAGAAGTTGGTTGAATGTCTCCTCATATCTCTTCTTTGGGGCCAAGGTTAGTCATTATTTCATAGCATTCAGTATTGGTTGTTTTATTTTTCCTTAATATAAATATTTTTATTTAATTAATTTATATATCATTTATTAATATAATATAAAATAATTTTATTTATTTTATATTATTAATATATAATACAGATTATTTATTAAATATATTATATATTGCTCCTTAATATAAATATGTTTAATTCATTTGTTATATTTATATATCATTTATTAATTATTAATATAATCAAAATTATATATAATTTTATTTGTATTTATATTATATATTACTGAAATATATAATATAAATTATTTATTTTAAAAAGCATAATGCTTTTTCTTGTATTCTCAAACAGAATACGTTGAATATACTTTACTTTTTCTTAAGGACTCAGAAGTTGGTGAAACTGATTGGCACAGTGGGAAAAAGTCCTTGATTTGGAACCAGAGGACCTGTGTTCAAACCCTTTCTTTCTACTTATTACCTGTGTGACCTAAGGCTGGCTTTCCTTCTCCCATGGCGCATCCTTCAAGGTTACTTTCTAGTACTAGCTGAGCCTTCATTGACTGGTCAGGTCAGGGAATTGCAATCTTCCTTGATCACCATTGCCACTGCCAGGTTCTCCTCCTACCTCAATCATTCAGTAACCTCCCCTCTTTTGAGGTTCATGCAATACAGACCTACCACTCAATCAAAAAAAAATCTGGGAGCTATTGTCTATTGACCTCCAGGTCACTCTTCTTCCTTCTTTCCTCAATGACTTCACTACTTGGTTCATATATTTTCTCTCTGCTACAATTCCTGCTGTCATACTGTCACACTTCAACATACATATTTTTTCTCCTTCAAACACTCCAACCACTTAATTCCTCAAACTACCAACTTCACATGACCTATTCCTCCACTTGAGCTCATCCCCACACAAAAATGTCCATACTCTTGATCTTGCCATCACCCACTTATGTATTATCTCTATATTCAAGACCTTGACCATTATCAAATGGTTTTCTGTTTCTCTGACCTCCCTTATAAAACTCCATTCTTTGTCTACAACATGATTTCCATTCTCTCGACTCCTCAGTTTCTCCCAGGCCATCTCCCTTGCATTAAGCATTTTTAGCTCTTTTCCTTATATTGACTCCTTGGTGAACCCATTCAACTCTATACTGTTCTATTCTGTTGAACCCCTAAGCCCCAGTTATTTCATGGATTGTGCCCTGCCAACCCTCAATCTTTGATCACTTTTATCAGCCTCCACCTTGAAACCTTTATGTGTGCTATTGAACAAAGGTGGAGAAACTCATACTATTTGTTATGTCCTTCACTTGACTCTTATTCTGCTAGGCAGTCCTACTGTGCCTCCCTTATCAACTCACTATACTACTCTCCAGAGTGACTCCTCCAAATCTTTAAATCCCTTCTCAAATTTTTCACAACCTTCTCTTTCCGCCCTTTCAGCTGAGAACTTCACCTTATGTTTTACAGGAAAAAAAAATCCAGGCCATTTGTCATAAACTCTCTTTTTCTTATATTATTCAAATCCCATTTGCCACTTTTTCCTTCTTTACTATCTCACATAATGAGAGCCTTACTCCTTAACAAGGCTAACCCCTCTATCTGCTTAAAGTTCTTCATTCCATCCCATCTCCTTTAATAGATTGCCCCCTTTATCACCCTGAGTCTATCACTTATTTTCAATCTCTCCCTGTCTACTGGTTCATTGCTTAGTGCATACAAACATGTTCATGTCTCTCTCATTCCCCAAGCCCCTATCTTGAGTCTTCCATTTCTTGTATTGATTTATGATTCTTCTGCCCTGTGTGGCTAAACTCCTAGAAAATCTTGTTTTCAATGGATACCTTCACTTTTTCTCCTCTCATTCTTTTCTTAGCTCTCTACAATCTGGCTTCCCACCTACCATTCCATTGACTGTGCTGGCTCCAAAATTATCAATGATCTCTTAGTTGCCATATTCAATGGTCTTTTCTTAATCCTTATTTTCCCCAACTTCTCTCAGTGTCTTTGACACTATTAATCACCCTTTCCTCCTTGATCCTCTCCTCTAAGTTTTTGACACACCACCCTCTCCTGATTCTCCTACTTTTCAGACCTACCCTTTTCATCAGTCTCCTTTCCTGGATCCTTACCCAGGTCAAGCCCTCTAGTCGTAGATTTCCATAGGATTCTATCCTAAGCTTTTTTCTTCTATACTACTTCATTTCATGATCTCATCAGTTCCCATGGATTTAATTATAGTCTCATTGCTAATGATTCTCAAATCTGCCTGTTTCACTCTAACCTATCAGCTGACTTTCCTTCTTGCATTTCCAACTGCTTTTCAGACATTTCAACCTGAATGTCCAGTAGATATCTTAAACACATGTCTAAAACTGAAACCATTATTTTTCCCTCTAAATACTCTTACCTCTTATTTTCCCTACTGCTGCAGAGGGCAACACTATCTTCCCCTTCCCTTAGATTCATAACACAGGTGTCATTCTCAACTCACTTTCACCCCTCCATATTCATTCAACCTGTTGTCAAGGCATGCCAAACTACCTATACAATAGCTCTTGAATACACTATCATGGTGCAGATCCTCAACACCGAGTAATTGAATTGTTGTATTTCCTCATACTTCCGGTCACTCCCCTACCCAATAAACTCCATTGGCTCCCTAATGCTTCCAGAACCAAATACAAAAAAAAAAAAAAACTCATTTGGCTTTTAAAACCTTTCATAAAGTAGCTTTCTTCTACTTTTCCAGTGTTATAAAATGAACTAAAACCCACCTCCCACAAGAAGCCTTTCCCAAACCCTGTTAATTCTAGAGTTTGTATTCATTTGTTGCTTCTGCCATTACATTGTAAGCTATTTGAAATCAGGAACTGTCTTTTGCCTCTTTTTGTATCCCTAGTATTTAGAACAGTGTTGTGTTTGGTACATAGGGAGTACTTAATAAATGTTTAATGACTGACAACTTCTCTGGACCTGAGTTTGTCAGTAGCAATATAATGGATGTGAAATAGATAAAATCTAAATCTATGATTCTCTGTTCTATAGGTCTGCTGATTACAGACTGTGTGACTTTGGGCAAACTACCCCTATGGGCTTTTAGTTTTTTGTTTGTAAAATGAAAGGCAACTTAGAATGACCTGTAAGGAATCTTTCTACCTCTAATCTACTATTTTTATGAATGATAATAATGGCCAGTATTTTAGGTTTGCAAAGCATTTTATAAACCTTACCTCAAACAAAACAAAGGAGGCAGGTGTTATTGCTTGCATTTCATAGATAAGGAAATTGAAGCAGATACAAACAGTGTGACCCTCTTCTCTTATTGAGGTACACAGAACCATTATTCTCTAAAGTTCTAGGTGTCTTTATATTTTTCAATTCTGTGGGGTTTTTTTTACAGTTTTTTTTCTATCTTTACTATTGTTGGGAAGCTCATTGTGAACCTTAATGAACTATAGGAATACCAGCTAATATTATTATTATAGCAAGTTGACAAGAAAAAATGGGTTAGGAATTGGGAAATGAAAAGAATTTGTGTGCCTCCCAGGAGCATCCCCCTTTCCTTCTTCCCATCTGCTGATTCTTGTTTTCTGTGACCTTAAAATCAGATGAATAGGTGTATTAAAATTGCTTGTGAAGAAAACTTGAAAAGGATTAAGAAACTATCCCATCAACAAAATACGTGATTTGGGGATGTTTATTTTGATTGCTCAGAGGCCTTTCTTCTCATTATCCTGTTTTGAACTTTGTTGTGGACAGTAATTCTACTGAACTTCTGTATTTCCAGTTTCAATGAGCTGTCATTGTAAAATTCATTTTCACCTGTAGTTTTTGCTGTTGCTGCTGTGGAATACATTCTTTAGTTCCTGGTAACTCTGAAGAGCAAAAGATTAGATCAATTCCTCTCATTTCCCCAGTTCTTGGCTCCTCTTTCCCTATCTCACTCCTATAACAATAATAATAATTGACATTTATATAGTATTTTCAGGTTTGCAACATGTTTTATGGACATCATTTGAGCCTTACACCAATGCTCTATTGTGAATAACACCTAAGGAGGCAGCTTAAGACTGGATGTGGAGTCAATTATTTAGGGGGCAATAATCCCAGAAGTGTCTCCTTCCCAGAGTTTTTGTGAGACTCGAATGAAATAATCTATGTAAATCGATGGGCAAATCTACTACTGACCCATCAGCTCTAAATACAGCATTTTTCTCAACTTGAAGACCAGCATTCTTTCAGATACATTCATCACTGTGACTACTCTAATTACTGTGCTTATTTCAGTATTTTATAAATCACTTATGTAGATAATTACTATAACTTAGTAGAAAAGTTTTAGAAAGTTGCTTGAAGCATCAACAAGTTAAATGAGTTGCCTATAGTCATATAGCTAAGTGTGGGAAGCAAATTTGAATCCACCAGTTCCTACTCTGAATCTAGGATTTGGTCCATTTCATCAAGTTGCCAATTACTTTACTTATTATCTCTATTATATATTTTTACTATTCAAGGGAAAAATGGATAATTGTCTTCTCTCTCTCCTCAAAAATAGATGCTTTAAAGACAAAAAGGGTAGGCATGAGAAGGCTACTTAGTCATATTAAAATGTGGCCAAGCAGATTTGATCAACATCAACTACCTCTCTCGGAGGCAGGTGGTGGTGCAGTGGATAGAGCACTGATCCTGAAGTCAGGAAACACGAGTTCAAATCTAACCTCAAACGCTAGCTGTGTGACCTTTAACTGTAAAATGGGGATAATGGCATCCATCTTCTGGAATTATTGAGGCTTAAATAAGATTATATTTGTAAAACACTTAGCGTAGTGCCTAGCACATACTAAGTATTATATAAATACCAGCTATCATTACGATTGGTTCTTTGACCTTTTCTACTCCAGCCTGATCCATGTTTATTTCTGATTTACTAACAGATCTTAACTTTCTTCAGACTCTTCAGAGTTCTTCAGACTCTGACTCAAACTTTAGCAGGTTTGGATTTTTTCCTCTTCTCTGATTTCTTTGTTTTTAAATATTGGCTAGTAGTAGCACAGCTAAAAGAATATCCAGGAGACTTCTCTGCCAGCTGCCTTTTACCATCACCACTTCCACCAACATCATAGCCATCATCAACAGCATTTCCATCACCATCACTATACCATCCATGACCATTACCATACCATCTATGGCCATCACCACCAATATTATCATCACCATCTCCATCATTGTTATCTCCATTAGCATTGTAGTAACACCATCACCACAACTGCCGACAACAATATCATCTCTACCACCAGCACTTCTATTACCACCATGTCTACCACTGTCAACATCACCATTACTATTCACCACTACCACAACCAACAATATTACCTCCACTACCACTTCCATTACCACCACCTCCAACACCATCACAATCAACATCACCTTTGCTATTACCACTAACCCACCACCACTGTTACAACTATATCTCTACCATCACCACCTCCACCACCATCATTGCTACTGTCATCACTACCATCAACACCACTACCATTCACTACCACTGTCACATATACGCCTTCCATGGGACTATTCTTATATTTTTCCCAGGTATTGTTTACCTTCTTGAGGACAGGTCTTTTCTGTATTGCATGTTCCTTACTACTTAGCATCTGACATGTGGTTATTAGGCACTTATTTATTAAATATCTGGATTAGCTGGCTGATTCATTGATGGCTTGACTATTTGGACTATCTGATTGTCAGGTTGACTGGTTGACTTGCTGGGTGCTGGTTGACCATTTGACTAGGTGACTAATTGAAGAGAAGCAGGAAGCTAGGAAAGGGAGAAAAACAATGGCACCAGCTCCTGTAATAAGACATTGTGCCTGTGAATGATGGAGAGAAATATAGGCCCTCCTCCCCAGAATCAAAGACAAAGATTACATCTATCTTATGGTAAATGAAGACTTTAATCTCCTGGAGAAAAAAATAGTGGGGGCTAAGAGGGCAGCAAACCCTCTATGTGCAGCTCAAGAAATGGGGAGAGGATGAAATGAAGGTGCTGATAGGTTCTGTGACTGCATATTGTTAGGGAGAGCGTCCTTGATGGCATTAGGATTCAGATAGATATAGATCAGAAGGCAGCACCACAGTCCGATGATTAAAACAGTGTCCACACTCAGAGTGGTAATTTTCCTGTGGTAAGATGGAGTTAGACTAAAGGAGAGGTGAGGAAAGGAAAAAGAGGAGAGGGGAAAGGGGAGGAGAAGAAGAGGAGGAAGGGAGAGAAAAAGAAGGAAACAGGAGAGGAGAGAGAAAGGGAAAGGAGAGGGGGGAAAGAGAGGGAAGAGGAGAAAAGATAGAAATGGAGAAAAAGGAGATGGAAGAGGAAAGGATAAGGAAGGAGGGGAGAGGAGAGATAAAAGAGAAGAGGAGAAAGGAGGAGAGGAAAAAGGAGGGAAAAGGAAGAAACAGGAGAGGAAAGAAAAAGGGAAAGGAAAAGGAGGGAGAAGAGAGCAGAGGAAGAGAGAAGAAATGAAAGAGAAAAGGGGAAAGAAAGGGGAGAGGAGTGAAGAAGATAGGGAGATAGGAGAAGAGAGGATAAGAAAGGAGGGGAGAGGAGGAAAAGATAAAAGAGGAGAGGAGAAGGGAGGAGAGAAAAGAAGGGAAAAGGGAAAAACAGGAGAGGAAAGAGAAAGGGAAAGGAAAAAGGGGGAAGAGAGAAGAAATGAAAGAGTAAAGAAGAAAGAAAGTAGAAAGGAGAGAAGAAATGGGGAAAAGGAAAGGAGAGAAGAGAGAATGGAAGAGGAGGGCAGAGGAGAGGAGAGAAAGGGAGAAAGGAGAAGAGATGAAAAGGAGAGAGGGGAGGGGAGGGGAGGAGAAGATAGGAAAGGAAGGAGGAAGGGAGGAGAGGAGAGAGGAGAGGGAAAAGGAGAGGGAAGGAAAAGAGAAGAGAAGAGGAGAGAGGATATGTAGGGGAAAGCATGAGAAGAGATGTATCCCTGATCCCCTTGTTCCCTTTCAGGGCATCAAGATGGAACTTTAGAATATCCTGAGTCTCCCTAATGTTACAATTAGGCATTGGAAATGCCAACTCAGGTTTTACAGTCTGGTTGGTCCCATCACTGGTTTCATCTGATCTGATTTTTCCCTTTCCCCTTTCCCTTTTCAATTTTCTGTGCTCTACCTTTTCTGTCTGGAAAACAGAAAACTCTCTTGTACCCAGGGAGTCTGGATGTCCATGGATATGGCACTAGACATATAATTAGGAATATGCAAACAGGGTG